>UCOH01004541.1:0-17738 GCA_900474275.1 Synergus japonicus | reverse complement strand
TATATATATATATATATATATATATGCACCATAGTGAATGAATATATATTCTATATATATACTGACAGAACTGAATAATTTAATTATGGTATTCGACTACGACTACTATTACTACTACTACTACAACTGCTACTGCTACTGCTACCGCTACTGACTTCACTTGAATTAAATGTACCTCAGTACTCTTGCACGTAGGTGTGTATTACGTGCATTAACGGGGAATTGAATGTGCCAGAGGGATGGCATTCACGAATAGAAAGGAGAAAACCAGAATGAGAACATAGAAATGGGCATTGAGAGTAATGAAGTTAGGACATATAGGTACTAGTCACTAGATGAACTCGTACCTACAGAAACATCCTAATGCCTATCGACCTCTATTAAACACTAACAGAGTTTCCTCAAAACTCCGTTAACTCCGCTAACATTTCATGTTTCTTTATTTTTCTCTGCGGAAAATTGTGTTCCTATAATTAAATAAAAGATTCTTTTACCTTTGGGCAAGGGAAAGAATTGTGCATCACGTTTTAGACACACACGTCCTGAAATTATTTTGTAGAAAACGTTATGGTAGATTCTTCGACACAACAAAAAGAAGCATTATCTAAATTAATTATTATTAATGAAATATTCATTATCTAAATCAATTCGCTCAAGTTTCGGGATGCATTTCAGGAGAGAGCATTTTAATGTCTCTTTACCAGAGCATAAAAAGTTGTTTAAACAAACATTTTTATGACTGAATACAATGTGTAGAAAACTAGCATGTGACCAGAGAGTCCGGAAATTACGGAAGAAATGGATTGCTCTTACGGTCGTTTTCTTAGAAGGGCTTATGGAAAGTGGTTGAGGGTGTATAGTATGCGGATAATGCAAGAACTTTTAATGCAGTACATGCACTGGTGCTGACGTTATCTTCACTTATCACGGCGGTTATCTCAAGTTTTGCCCGTTCATCTTGCATGTTTTTGGTTCTACTCTTCTCTACCTTCCTTAAAATGTCAGCGGAAGTTCGAGAAAAAAGAAAATGCAAACCTCCACCGTACACTATTTAGGATTTAGAGAGATTTTAAATATATTTTCATTTATCAAAGGTTCCACGCCGAAAAAAAATAAATAAACACCGAAATAGAAAAAAATACAAATAACCATTTAATGGAAAAATGTTTTGATCGAGAAATAATTGTAATTGTTCGTCCACAAAGGTAACCTTGTATCTCCAAAAAAAAAAAAAAAAAAAAAAAAAAAAACAAAAATTCACTTTGAGTAGTAAATATTGTGTCACTCCAATTAGTTCCTTTTTAAAGTGAATTTTTGCAAATAAAATTTTTTAATCACGAAAGTGCTGAGTATTCTGAATAATTATGTACGTCCTGATTCTTATGCTAACTATAATAGATTGCATATGCAGAATACGTAGTCTAAACTTTAAAGCATCATAAGGTGTAAGTTTAGAGTTGGGCATATTACATATCCGGCAAAGTTGATCCAAGAGAGTATATCAATCATCCTTTTGCTGCTGTACATTGACGTTGCGGCTTTCAGCCCCTGACATACTCTCAATACTTTTCACTTCCACTATTCTGACTAGCGATTTTAAGATGATTAATTCAAACTTTCACTGAAGAAAAGCAATATTTACATTTCACTCATCTTCATAACGGATTTCATAATCTAAAGTTCTAAATTTACTCACTATAATCTTCTATTACATTATAATATACATATATGTACATGTAAAGAAAATATACTTAATAAAGTGAAGTGGAAAATGATCTCTCATTTTTTATTACAGAAAAATATTTTAATTTTCGAGGGGAATGTTAATTTTTCTACTTTAAAATGAGTTTCCTGCAGGCGAAACAATTTTATTTAATAATAACAGGCAACTCTTGGAGCTCAATTTATTCGATCAACATAATAATAAGAAATACAATTTAATCTTATACTTCCACTACTTAAAGAATTCGTCGATTCTCCTACAGATAAATTTATTCACCGCACTAAGCTGGCAAAGCTTCTTTACTGGAAATCGAACTGTCGCTGCTCAAATAAAGTCGATTTATCCAACAGATAAATTTATTCGAAGATGGTAATGCTGGTGTTAAATCAAAGAAATTCACATTACTGAAGTGTGATCACAGACTTCTCTGTATGTAAAATAGTCAAACCGAATAAAATTCGCGAGAAATAAAGTCTGGACAATAACAGCGACCTGAATTTACATAAGTATGGATAAAGTTTTATTAATACAAGTTTCATGTGAGAACTACTTTGCAGTTTCTTCAGAATTTAATATGATTCTTATAAAGAAAATCTTGGTAAAAATGTTCTACCTTTTAAAGGATTTAGACCAAGTTTTAAATTTTATTTAATTCGAAAGAATTAAATTTTTTACACTTTAGTTGCCACCTCGTAATAGGCATTCATGCTTCGTGACCTCTATAAAATTTCTGCACTCTATACACATTAATATTTTACACCTATAGTCATTGCATTATGCTATTACGTAAAAGCAAACTTTGAAACATTTACTTATGGAAATGAAAACGTGATTTCCCAGAAAACTGAGAAAATTTCATATTATGAAATAAAAGTGAAAATATGAATATTGTGAAAATCAAAATTCTACTTTAGTGCAGTTTGCTTTATGTAGATATAGATTTAAGCGCTAAAGATTAAAGTATTAGTTTATAAATTGACTGCAGAAATATTGTAATGAACGAAGTATTACGCTAAAAGTTTTAAGAAAGTTATAATCAAAATTCATATTGAAAATACAAAGTTATTTTCAGAATTCAAGTGAAAACCTATTCAAATACGTAATATCTCGAGAGCAATTTCGTTTAACGCGTCATCGCGCGATTTCCTGTTTCCCGCGAACATGAAGGTGCTGACAAAGTTACTCTATTAGTTACTCTCCTATCATTGTGATTGAAGCGAACAATAATCAACTCAAGCATTTCGCAACAGTGAACGGAAGCATAGTTTTTCATAACTCAATTATTTTTAAATAAAAAAACCGTACAGCATTCCTCTTTATCAATCTACAATTTGGTTACTTAGTTGAATAATGTATTTTTATAGAGAGAAAAATTATTCTGATAGCAGGAAATGTCAAGCTTTTAAAAAACATGCTAAGTAAAATCGGAGGATGTGCACATTTAATCAAACATTTATTTAAGAACAAAGTAAGCATCGTTTCAAATATGTTTAATTTACGCAAACTCATCGTTGCGTCAAAAATTAGCGTCGTACATGCACATCCTTTATTTGACCTTTTTGTTAATTTCGACCATCAATTTTTAATGATTATAGTGAAACTAATTGCATGGCGCAACTAATTTATACAATGAGAGGCCATGATAATAAATATCATTGCAATTCTTATAGAAAAAAGAAAATGTAGTTTTCATCCGTAATCACAATAATGATTCATCAGGAAGTAGATTTATTATCTGTGGGTAAATTGTCAGTGTGAACTTTTACACAATCTTAGATTGAATACCTGCTCTTTCTCACGTGACAAACTGGATAAGATCGAAGAATAACAGGCAAAGTTGGTCACGTGAACGAGACTCTCGAAAACGTGCTAACACTATCAGAGACACGAAAAGTCTTTACACTTGTTGCGTATTCAAAGTTCAATTCTATCGATTTTAGATTCCACTGAGGCTAATAAATTATACCATTCCCTTTGAAGGTTTACGTTTTACTTTTTAAAGAACTTAAGTCTCACACGTAACGCGCACAGTAAATACAAAAATTTATTTATAAAATCATAAACAGTTCTAGTATTCTATTTATAGGTGCGCAATTATAAAAATAAGTTATTTAATATTATTCACAGTGTGTAGGTTGGTAAGATAAACATGTGAGATAAGAATAAGAAATTTATATCTTCAAGAAGGTTAAACACTAAAAAATACATATTTGCAAATATAAAAAATATTAGGCGACAATTTCACATGCTTATCTTCTATTTTTGAATATTTAAATATTCGAAATTATTGCCCATCAATTAAATTGTAATAGCGATATAATCCCCATAGTAAAAATTCTAAATGTGACACGTTTGTCTCCTAATTGGAACGCAGTTAACGACAATTTGAAAAATATTATAGAATTCTTCTCTGAAAAGTATTTCAGATTTTAAAGAACGTTAATGAAGTATATTGAAAACTTTGTCCTATCTAAAAGTCGATGAAAGTCCAAGGAAAGGAAAATTTCAATAACTAATTTTTTCCGTGTTGGTTTATGGAAAAATAATTGAATCATCAGGAAAAACCGACATCATTTACTAATAATAATTCTTTATCTAATGTGCACAATTATTTCGATTACAGACAAAGGATATTCATGAAGGCTTTCAATATTTCCTGAAATTTCAATGAAATGTGATTCCCTATTCACGTTAATGATGACTACTATACTGTTATATGAATTTTTTAACAGTGAGTTTCACTTTTATATACTTTATAAAATTTATTCTTCTCTGAAACGAATTGAACGTATTTCCTACTATGACTGAATAATTTAATCAAAAACATTCAAATTCATCAGTGATAATTTAATTTTAAAAAACTGATTAAAATTGGTTGTAAATTAATTGTTTGTTATGCCAGTAATTTCTTAATAAGTTTTATTCATAGCTAAATGTTGTATTTAATCATTTCGATTGAGTAAATGAACGAAAAATGTTAGAAATTTTCACTGTCTTTAAGCAAAAACTTGAAAGGGGTTTTTACGTTGTTTGGACATAAAATTGATGTTTATTCACTGCAAATATAGGTATCCTTATTTGACGAAGCATTTTCCATTTCAGTGAAACTTTTTTTCTTTCTATTTTTCACCCTTTTGGTGGCTACAAAAAAGGTTTCCAATTACTTACCAATAATTGATCCACTGAAACGTGCAAGACATTCGATTTCAGGAGAAGCAATTTCCTATTCTACATCGACTATAGTTATAAAAAAGAAATGAGAATTAACCGAGAGGATTTACATTATCATTAAGAGGAAATTGAGTGCTGAACTAATTAGAAATTGAGACTTATACCAATAAATGTACAATACCAGTCGATTGATCTCACAAAGAGAATCGTCTCTCCCTCTCTGTCTCCCTCAAGAGCCTTTCAGAATATCGAGAAAAAGCAAAAATATAATAATTGAAATGCTAAGCGAACCATTTAATGAGTAGATACTAATTAATGAAGGGCTGTAAAATGTAATTTTTCCATGGTTTACAATTACGATTGTAAATTCCATTTTAACATTATTAACAGTAAAAATTAATGCATGATGTGAATAATAAACGAATTCAGATGTTTTATTCATTAAGTATTCATCATTAATTCAGATAATTATCATTTAATTTACTAAAGGTAATTTCCATGAAGCTAATTTTAATCTGAGTAATATAAAACTTCGTCATTATTACTCAGGAGTTCAAAGATGAATGGAAATCCAAAGCTCAAATTTCATATTGAATATCTTGTTTTATAGCAAGTCAATACTTCTTAAGAAGAGTCGATAAAGTTAACATGAAGAAATACTTGATATATACTTGAATATAAGCAATATTTGCTGTATTCATTTATCAGTATTTTCTAATACTTTTTTTTCAGTTGTAAATTAATAAATAAAGTCTGAACACTTCTCTTTATCTTATAAAATCGATTTTATAAATTTATTTTTTGCATTACCACTAAAAGTAAATGACGATACGCTTAGGTATAAAATGCTCCTCAATTTAGTTCCAAGAGTAAGGAGGTGACTTATCCAAATACGTTTCGCAGCTTAAAAAGATTTACTCTTGGAAATAAGTTGGAGAGTATTTGAGACAAAGATTGAGTACTTTTTGCTTAACGCAAAGGATGCATTTTCCTGAGTAATTCACACAAAAAAATGCCTAGTTAAGTTAACTAGAATTTTGGGTTAAATATACCCTAACTATTTTTTCTGGTTAAAATAACCAGAATTCTGATTATTTTAATAAGAATTGCTAGTTAAAATAACTAGGAGGCTGGTTAAAATAACTAGAATGCTAGTTAAATTAACCAGAATTCTGGTTATTTTAATAAGAAGAAATAGTTAGGGTATATTTAACCCAAAATTCTAATTAACTTAACTAGGCATTTTTTTGTGTGTTTGATCCGCACATTCAAGACACCAAATACTTTCACCGATTTCGATTATTTCGGTACTTAAATTTCTTGAAGCACTTTTAGATTCTGCAGATTTGATATTAATGAATTATTATTTGATACTTTTAATCGATACCATCTTTACGTAACGCAAGTCCCATAGCGAAGCCTCCGAGCAACGAGTTTTCACCCTTATTAACTTTCTGCCGGGAGAAATAAAATTGCAGTAAACATAAACTTCACTGAATTATTTTTAATATAATTGAAAGGATATGCTAGAATTTCATAATTAAATCGGTACAGAATTTCCTTTGTAGAATTAGCAACCACATCAAAGGATCCTTTTCGTATGTTTTCGTTGGAGCATATAATCGAATATTCAACCTATCAATGTTTGTAATTTTTTAAATCTTTTTGGTTTGTATGTAAAAACAGTATAATTATTATAAAATCAGCTGTTTATCTACGTTAACCATTTATGTATTTCAATTATTTCAACATTCGTTGGTGTAAAAATAAGAGAAATTTCATCTGGAGTGAGATGTTTCACAAACAGTTCGGAAATGTCTATTTGTAAATGAATTTTCTGAATTATTATTATTATTATTATTATTATTATTATTAATGCAGTGTGAAGTTGAAAATGAACCATAGTATACTATACGTAACTGCGGATAAGTGTATAACGTCTATTCTATGGATCTCTCTCTTGCCTGGAAGGGACATATAGAGTCATAGAGACGTGATAGTAAATGTTGTATAATTCGGTGAGATTTGCAACAAGCAGAATTTATGCGATAAGAATACTCCTAATACCGTAAGCCCTCTGCATATAATAATGTCGTGTATTGGCGCCATTAATTTTCCTTTACACTATCTACGCATTCAAACTAAAGTCAGGGTTTAACGTTTACAATATTGTTTTAAAAAAACAAATTTACTATTTTTGGTGCTTTTTAGGTCAATCTCTTACGAAAAAATGCTTGGATGATGTCCTTCTTGTTTTTTTTTCTTTTTATACGTCCTGTTTCTTCTGTCACGCATCTGTACCGTCTAATGACTTGCAGGTACCTTCTGTTTACACTAATCTTGGGTACTGAATACTGCAGAGAAAACAGCAGTGCGTACAATTTTTCAAGGTAGATAAACGGGAAACTGGAAATTGCCCATAAACTATCAAGTATAATAACTATGTTTACGATTTATAGAGATAATGTTGCTCTTCATGATCATCAAAAGATCATTTACATAATAAAAATAAAATAGTAATGTTTAATTTAAATGTCTAATTAAGCTTATTTTAAATTTAATGAGTGTTTTTCAACTAACGAAATGTATAAAATGTGTTCAAAGGGTCGTATATTCTCTGTTCCTTTATAGAAATGTAAAATATAAAGTAGTTATTTTGGACAAGAATATGTTTGTTTGGTATAATGTAAAATTATGCAAAAACGTTATTATAAAGTTGAAACCTTGTTACAAGTTAGAATTAAATGGAATTGCAGTACAATCTTTGTTTGGAACTTCTAACAATGTGAATGCTGAAAACCGAAAGTAAAAAAGTAAGTGAAACAAATTTGCAAGGATGCTCATCCGAGAAGTTACAGCATTTCAGGAGGGTAAACCAAGTTTAAAGCTCGAGAGATAAAAAATAAATGAGTTTTATATATAAAAAAAAAAAAACAGTATAAATAAATATAAAATAAGTTCTGAAGTGGTCAATATTATCATCAATAAATTATTGTATTTCGGTTAACTTGAAGTTGCTCCTTATATAATACCCACTAATATCAAATAATATTAATGAATTTTAAGACATTTCGAAGATTGTCGTAAAATTAATGAAAATGAAATTATGTTCAGGCATATAATTATAGTGTAAGACACATTTGCTTAATAGAAATGGAATTTTCCCTGAAAACAATAGAATGTTTCATAAGTATGTATCATCTCTATTTCACGTCTGATGCATGTAACACTTATCACAGATTCAAAAGCAGTTATTATGTATGACGTAATTAGGTTTAGGAATAAAGCGTAGGAAGTTCTTGTAGCTTCTGGTACAGACACAAGGACGGTTTCTCCCTAAGTCCTAAGCTGAGGAGAATAGTATAGAGTGCTACCAGTCTAGGAAATATCTCATATCCTAGTTGTAAGGTAAGGTTTAAGTAAAGTAGGGGTATCCAAAAGCCTGACGTAGTTACATGTCACGTTTATGCCAACGCCACCAGGCAGTGTCTCTCCTTGTGCTCGTGCCTGAGAGTGTATCGGACGGTAATTTACAACTCTACTGTATTCCTCTCATAGCGAAGCCAAACGGAAGTGGAGGGTAATTAGAAGGAAAGGTAGAAATAGAGCGTGCTTCTAGAAATTCCTTCTTACCTCCCATCAACCCCTATCTTCACCCCCTTTCTTTTCATCTAAAGTCTCGCCTTCCCTTTTACCCACACACTATATCTTTTTGCATTCCTATTCAAGAGATAATATATAGAATTAAGTATTCTATTTAAATCTGTACTCAGAAAATTCAAATTAAATTGAAGTGTCTCGTGTAAACGAAATTAGACATTTAGAAATAGTAGTAGAGTCAGTACAGTAGAAATTTGAAAAAACAGAATCAGATTATATGGATAGAATGTAATGTAATTAAAAATATAGAAATAAGTCAAGCTTATGCAAATGGTAATTTTATAATGAAAAGCAAATGTGTTCTCAAATAATTTAGAAGTCCAATTTCACGAATATGTACTTTCCTCCATTATTCAAATCTGATTTATGATAATGTTTTGCTGAGTTACGAATACAAGAGCTGCATTAACTAAAATCAATGATCAATTTATGTTTAAATAGAGTAGTGGAAAAGCTACTATAGTCATAAATTAATTCATATGTAGTTCGCTCAGAAAATACATAAATTTTACATTACATGTAACTCTATTAAACTCAAAATGTTTCCATAAATTTATCCACATCTATATATGAGTTTCGTGACGTGTCATAAGATTTATGCAAAGCTGCATCTTACTTATACTGAAATGCCTAACTTATTTTGTCCAAGTATATGCAGTTATGGAAAATTGATAAGCCTACTAATAAGTTTTTTACCCTATTAATAGTTGCCACAAGTAACTTTCATGATTAATCAATAAGTAAACATGTGAATAAAATATAATGTTAAATAATTGATCTTTCAAAAACCTACCGTCTGAACGTTATGCAATATATCACATATCGTTCACGCTAACCACGTTTTCTTCCAGCATCCTTCAGCATTTTGAAGGTACATACCTATTTTCGCTTGAGATAACTCGATAAATGAAATTACTCCCTTCTCATATGTTACTTTGTGTTATATATATCACTGTAAACGATAGCTGAAGCACTATTAAACCACGAAACGTACCAACAAGTGATTTATGACTTGTAGTGGTGCACAGGTGAGAATGGAAATGGTAACAAAAGACTTTATTGTATTATATACATGAGCCGTGGGCCTCCTGGGTACAATAAAGGTGGAAAAATGAGAAAGGTAGGAGTCGAAACCAATTGTAAGTATATTACAAACGAAAGTCTCATGAATAATTTTTTAATCAATTTCCATTTTTTATAATCCTGTTCTTTCGTTTTAGCTTTCGGAAATTGATCCCTTATGTGAAACTTAATCAGAGTATATTTACATTCAAATTTAAAAAAGCTTCTTCCTCGTGTAAAATTCATGTACGATTTGAAAAGCAAGCTTTGAAGTACGAATAATTTTAAACATGTAGCATTTACAATTGGAGTACAGAAGAAGCCTTTATCTATTGAAATTACTCGAAAGTAATCACTTTTTATGTGAACATAAAAGCTTTTATAGCGAACCAAAGAAGGCCGTAAAAATTTCAAATAAATTTCTACTTTTTCTTACATAAATACAATTTATATCAAGCTAGTCAAATACTTTTATATACATTCACTTTGTGATTTTAATGCTGTTGTGCATTTGAATTACTAATATTATTTTGCATAAGCAATATAGGTATGCGTATTACAAACTTGGGGTTAACCAAATCAAATTATATCTGTACATATAGTGATTCTGGCACGTGTTTGATATTAGTCAATTGACCACAGTAATTTAACTATTAAGGGAGTGTGAAATCCATTTTGGTAAGTGTGAATGGGATCATATAATTTCGAGTAATTAGGCCATTAGTAGTATAATTTAATGGAACCGCTATTTAAATAAGGGGATATAAAATTGTTTGGATCGAGCGCAACCGGATTCTAACAATGTAAAAATGACAAAGTAAAAACCACTTGAATCCTTTCTCTATAATTTCTAAGTGAGCAATTTAAAAACTGGGGAACACATTTCTGAATGTTAGAATTGTATTGTCAATGAGTTTTACATTTTTCTATTTATTTTTGAGTGACGCGAGAACAATAGTTGCCAATACTGCAGCAGTTTTGCAAAATAATAGAAGGTATGCCATAAATATTCTTGCTTTTTTAACAAGAAATTGTAGCATGAGGTATACTGGACAAATGTATATATCAATCTAGATGGAGGAGTATAAACTCTTTGACAGTTCAGATTTGAAGCTTTCCTTTATAGATGCGTCGATGGACACTGTCGATAAACCACAACCCTACGGGAATATGTGGTCGGTTGAACACATTCATCTTGACAAGTGTCATAAATAATTCACAACATTTTGTTGCGCTCTTCAGTCCAATAACTTGTAACCTGCCAATATTGTTTATTACACAATACAGACATTGGACATTGTTGAAATTGAAACTTATACATTAATTTTCCGATTAGATTAGAAAAAATAATTTTGTTTATTGTTATTATCGTTATTGTTCTAAATAGTGTAAACTATGTAGAAAAAATTAAGCATCCTGAACTAATAAATAATTGAATTCCACTTCAGAAATAGTTGTGTAGGGATTTCTTTTTGGAATCTGACGAAATATGAGGAAATTATTCGATAACAGCTAGTGTTCGTCGAAAGGAAAATGACTGATGATTGCACATTTAAGTAGACTGTTTGTCAGTTTTTTACTTAAGTATAAAAGATGAAAGAGATCTTAGACAATATCATCTCTCTTCAGCCCGTCCGCAGCCAATCCAATTCGACGAAGTGGAGGGGTAATCGCGTCTGGTACCAAGTACGAGACGTGCTCATGAATTGAGTACTCCCTGCAAGGTCTCAGTTTCCTCGAGAAACCATTTTAAAAATGCAGCAAGGCACACACCACAAAAAAATTGAAGAAACTGATTTACGGAACACCGACCCACGAAACGTCTTTATGTGGCTTTATAAGGCTCGTCCCTTTATATCAGAGTCGTCCCTTTTGATTTTACAGAATAATGGGGAAATTGTCTCCTTTATTATTTTATACTAACGTCAGCTATAAGTCTGAAAGGTACCTCAAGAAGTAGGGCAATGTGAATACGTGAACTGGCTCTGAAATTGTCACCGACTTCTTGAACTTGCAAATTGAAATGTTTCTATGTTTCAAACATTAAGTTAAGATAAAATGAAACGGAAAAGATAATTTTAGCAGTTGAATGAATTCCGAGAGGTGCAGAATATAATTGCATATGATTTTAAGTGAATGTGGTTAATAAATTTGAACTATACCAAATTTAGGAACCGTAAATATTCACCCCTCGGGTTGCTTCTATTCGTGAACATTTAAAAAAAAGTTTTAATGTGTACGAGATAAAAGCGAATTAAATATAACAAGAAATATAAATATAGAAAGAGATAATAAATAATGCAGATCGTATAATATGAGGATATATCATTATCTGAAACTACATGCTTGGGTAGCACGACAAAGCAAATCGCAACCGAATAATAGTGATAAATTATTATATACATAATTCAAAGCGTGGGAACAAACATGCAATTTGGGCCAATTACTCGCTCATATTATAACTGGGCTTCAGCATTAGAGGTTTTAAAACTCAATTTCATGCTGCATTCTTGGCAATGAAAGCTCTGAAATATTCCCCAGTGTATATAAAATACAGACTAAGCGTATACTGATATTTTGTACGTTTTCTTTGTGGTTTAATCCTAGCTATGTGGGAAAAAGGGGCATAAATAGTTTTGGCAAAATGTGCATATTCCGAAATTTTTCAGTAAATTTATTACCTTCCTGAACCAATACAACCCAATAGTGAAATATAAAGAATATTTAAACCACTGAATATCCTACAACTGTATCAAATTTCAAAAACATTTAAACTTTAAAAGCATTCCATAAAGAGAAGTAAAGTGAACGTTTTTTATTGAAAAATGTTTGAGAAGTTTCATAAAAAATGAAACCACGTAGACGTTATGATCACTTTTTCTTCTATCTTAGCGATTTAAGTAGGTATTTCATTATTAAACGATCGAAAGAATACTTTATTGTGCACCTATCTTTGTAAAGCTTGAGGGAACCATAAATTTTTATGACAGAAGTTATAGTTTATATGTTTTATACACCCGTTTAGAAAATAAAAGATTTTTATTCTTCCTTGAGAAGTATTATCTTTCTTTCAACTTTTTAATATATTGAGTTCAAGTTTAAAAACTCCATAGTTTTGAAAACCCTTTAATTCTACAAAGTATGGTATTCATTGATTATAAGTAAATTAACAAAAGAATTTATTTTAACTCATAAATTATCTTGTCCTCCAAGGGGCTTCTTCAACTTCAATCAACATATATAATTTATATTTTAATATCTAAGTCTTATCTCCAAAAGTTTTATTTCTTTTTAGTGTGTATCAACTTTAAAAGTAATACTTTTTTTTACGAAATCTACTGAAAGAAATAGGACGTCGAAGTATTTTTTGTTCTCTCCTTCGCCAACTCAATTTCTTTAAATTCCCCTCCATAAGTTGCTGATAAGGCCTGACGTCAATTCTACCGATCAGTATCTTTAATCATGTGAAAAATGCGCAAGTTCTGAACTATTCGAGGTTTAAGACTGTGTTACTAAAGTGGACAATATTTTCTTTTTAGGTGCACTCTAGTTGCAGACGATGGAAACCTAGCAAGGAGAAAAATGGTCAGCGATAAATTTTCACAGTTGATCTAGCGTAATATCTCTTTGGTTCTTTCAACTCTAATGCAGACATCAAGAAAAATGTGAGCCTTGAATCATAACTGAAAGTTGAAAATATTGAAAAAAATGCTTATACTATTATAGATTTCGTAAGTGGCCTTCAGGAAGAAAGACAAGACACGATAAAAATAATTGAACTTGAACCTTTCATGACCTTAAAGAATCTTATAAATGCCTTTGTATCTAGTAAGTATATTTAGCATTTTCATCAAATTGCTTTTCTGCCACTCACGGAAAGAAAATATCATTTGCCACCGAGATAGAAAAGATTGTAGAGGCAAAAAATTAAGTTTGAACGAAATGTCTGACGAAAAACATTTATCTTCACTTAAAAAATTATTGATGATAATTTAATGTCAGACACAATGCGTATTTCTGGAAAAGGAAACTTTTAGTCAGACATAACGTTTTAAATAATTTATTTGAATGAGTGGCACATGTCAGTAGAGAAATCATTGTTTGGTAAGACATTGTCAATTGGCGGCAAAAAAAAGATGAAATGCAAGTAGAAAAATCAATGTTTGGTAAGACGCCTCACTTCATTCTGTATTTTTTCAGCTATAAATTATTGTGAAGTACTCACTGTTATTTAATAATTTGCACTTACATTTTTCGGACTCAGAACAATTACTAACGGGAATTGGGAATCGATTCGTTCATCTTAATATCGCAGTTACAAGCTGGCCGATTAGCATTCCACAACTGCTTCCAATTTAGAGCACGGAACCTATGTAATGCAAATTCTAGGTGGTCTTACTGAACCAATCAGAGAAATTAGAGAGAGATTTTGTCAATACATCTGCGAATAATCTTGACAAAACAAATGTGATTTTCAATACTAAATTATTAATATTTTCTGTTGTCCTTTTAGATGAATATTTCACTAAAATAGAGTGCACACAATATTCGTATATTATTCACGACTCAGAAAATTCGACGAACAGTACCTACTGTAAATTTAATTCTTCGATAAATATATAAATGTTTAAACATGGGAAAAACAGCAGTGTATAAAGAAAAATAATAATTGTCCGCGCAAGCAATTTTAAAAATCGCTGTACATGGATTTTATTAATAATTCAGAAAATTCATGAAATATTCCGTCACCGGAGTTTTAAATAGCTTATAGATTTTGCCTGCGCGTCGCTTCATTTCAACGTATGCATCATCGCTTCGTTTGCGGAAGCATCGAATCGAGCACGATCGGTGACATTTTAGGGCGTCAAAATAATTAATGTACAGCAGCAATTAAGGTGACACGATTCAAATGAAGCTAGGTGGTTTATACACAGAATTTTCCATTTCGAGCATATATACATTTTCAACCGCATATATTCTTAACGCTCAAATTGGCGACTGGATTAATTGATCAATTGGCGGAAATGATTTATTACTCAATTTTAACGAATGTATATGGAAACGTATTGTAAACAACGTTCTGCCCTGATCGGTCATTTATTGTTGTCGGCGTCACAGTCAACTTTATTTATATCAAGGCTTCAGCTCTCCGAAATATAATACGTTATTTCCGCTTAAACTTGAAAAAGTTCGAGTTTGATCTGTTTAAATTGTGATTATTAATGTGCGAAGCATAATAAATGTACAATTTAGAGTTTCTGAGAGCTCCGACCAATGAAAAGTTTGCGCCAATCGATTCTCACTGGATTAAACACAAAACTCGATACGCTGAATATGAAAGAACAATGCAGGCCGATGGATTCACATACGGACGAATTTAATACGCTTTTAGTCATTCTATTCGTTTTTTACGTCAGTCTGTTGTTTTTCTCTCTTTTCATCACAGAAACATCATATCTTGCAATATTACTGTTCTTTCGCTGTGAAAAATATAAGGTAGAATTTATGGAAAAATTGGTATCTGCGTAAATGAAACCTGAATATTTATGATATGATGCAAAATTTAATTCTTTCAAAGCTCTGTGTTATGATTTAATAAATAAAAATGTTATCAACGTACTTTCAGCAAAAGCCTTTAAACAATATTAAATTTAAAACGAACTGAGTAATCTCAAAATGTTAAATGCACCTGAGAACATTTTCGAGCAGGAATTTTTTATTTTCAAACACGCTGTAAGTTAAAAATTAATTATTCCTCATTAATTCGAAAAAGTGTCGCATTCTCATACTTGCAAAAAATTATCTGTGTATGAGAAATGAAAATCCGCATTAAAACTTTCTGAATATTCGATAAATCTGAACTTTCTATCTGAACTTTGTCCTTTTTTTTTCAAATTCAAAAAAGGGTCGTAATTTCACACTTGCAAAAAATTATCTGTGCAAGAGAAACGAAAATTCACATTAAAACTTTCTGAATATTCGATATTATCAGAACTTCTAGTATTCAGCTCTATCTCCTTTTCTTGATACCTTCAATTAATCAAGTGGATTCTTATCACGGATACCTCTCGATTCTTGCGCGATAAAGGATGCGTCATTTGTCTACAGACAAAAAATACGTCGTGCGTCACGAAGGTTAAAATCGCCATTTGAAAATCTAGTAAACGGGTCTTAAAGTGGATAGCACATGCGATAAAGTTTATCTTCTTTAGTATACTCGCACTACATTCCTTTGGTTAAACTTTAATTAATTAAAAAACTATTAATAATAATTTTACAAAAACGAATATTACAAAATTTATTGAAATGTTTGAAATATTAAAGAATTGCACGGTATTTCATGGGATTTTAAGTAATTTTAAGAATTATTATCTGATTTTGCATGGTATTTTTAGTAATTTTAAGGAATCCCTTGATTTGCACTTGTTTAGAATCCTCTAAAGCTCTGTAGTAAAATGAATACAAAAACGACAAATTTATCGCGCATGAATCGTAGTATGTGATTAATTAGGCATGTTATTAAAGTTTAATTGAATAGAGCGGTTTATAAAATATATATTTATATACATATATGTCGTAAAAATCTGCATAGGAACTTTGTCAACAAACTAATCTTACTGCTTCATGCAAATAGCAATCGTCTGCTTAATATGCTAATAAAATTATGTATATACCGTGAATCCTAATAAAGGAAATCACAACTAATTTCCATCTGGCAAATCTGCAAAGTCAATTAAAAGAGAACACGTAGAACAATCCAGGAAGATAGTTTGGACAGAATGAGGACCTTTAATTGAAAACGAGCTTATACTTAGTAAAGGTGGTTTGCTAAATCAGTCTAAAGAGAAAAGGAGGATTGCGGTCACTTTAAACTCTAAGTAGTCGTAAGCGCGCACGCTAACGAGAATAGTCCATACATAATGTTGAAGTTGAATGGTCAAATGAGCGAAAACACTACATATATTCCAAAGTTGTTGTAATTGCTGTGAAAGGATTCCCCTAACATTCACAATTGGGAAAACAATATTTATTTTAGGGGAACTTGGTTGACATATCAAGTTTCGTCGATTTGCAAAAAACTCACTTTTGCTGAGAACTCAAATTAAACAGAAAAGTGTAGTTATTATAAATGGAATGTACTTGAGCATCAGCTAGGTTTCATTCACTTGAGACTATATTATTTCAGGCAGTTTACATAGTGAAATTAAATTACGAACACGAATATGAACAATGAAGTGAGCGGTTTTTGTATTTGATCTGTTGGAGAAGTCATTGAAAATTAAGAATTAGTCTTGTTATTTTTAGTGGTATAAACATAAAGGCGCCTATTTATTTTTCATAAAGACTTGAAATTTTAATGGAACATATTCCTCAACTTTTCATAAATGAAATGTATGAAAAATAACACATTTTCAGTAAACCATTTCTGACATTTTCAGACATAGAATTTTTATAAAAATCAGTTTCCATCAATAAGGCCTGCAGTATATGCGAGATCTGTGAAACTGGGCATAAGGAATTTCAATTAGAAATTCCTATCTAAACCTGAATTAGTGCAAGTCGTTCACTGAAAATTTCAATTAGTTTTTCCAGTGAAAAGCAATGGATTCTGCAGAATAGTTAATGAAAACCACTGAAATTTTCAACGAACACTGAAATTTCAAATGTACATAGCTTGGCACTATTATTCAGGTAAGAGTAATTTTCATTAATTCAGGAAGAAAAAATTAAAATGCTTGTTTTTTATATCTCCTGAATATGCTGGAGGATAAATATTTACATAAAAAATAAGCGAGGTAGAAAATACTTTTCTAGGCAGTAATTTTCTGTTAAAACTATAGATTTATATTACCCCCGAAGTGGAAATTATAGGTAATGATAATTGTCTGGTAGTGGTATAATTTCTCATAAAAAAATATATATTACTTGACGTAATCCCATTGTGGAAAACAACCACTTATAGACTTAAATACTCGAGGGAACTTGTGTGGAACTCTATCAGAATCCAAGAGAATCCTCAGGGATACATAAATGTCCTCATGAGAACAATGGACAGTTCCCACTGGAATCTACATAATCCTATACATACATACATATATATATATATATATATATATATATA
>UCOH01004540.1:0-24322 GCA_900474275.1 Synergus japonicus | reverse complement strand
TATATATATATATATATATATATATATAATAAGAGTTTTCATTTCACGTTTTTTAAAGACGCTTTATGATTATTAATAATATTTCACTTGTCTGTTTAAATCTCAGATCCATCATTATCGATCTTTTGAGCACACGAAAGCCATCTTCTGTCACATTCCTAGCTGGCATGCGATAACATTCAATCAATTGCCGGAACAAAGCAAAAATTTTAAGGAAAGGATTTATTAATTTTATCTTCCAGATTTTGTGCAAATCAATTTCCACTCGATAAAGGATTACGATTTGCAATATAAATTATAAGGTTTTTCTAGTAAGCGCCAAGTTCTGCAGTTCAGAAGTAACAAAGATGTTGGGATATTTCATTCTTTCAGTTCTTTCCGCTGCGGTTGTGGGTAAGTTTTTACAGATCGTGATTTTTAGAAATAAATTTAGAATCTTTTATTTCAATTCTCATCCTCCTAATACAAGAAACAATTTTTAAAAGAAAAAAATTGCTCTTTGTATAAAGACTATCTTGGTTCATCATCAACTAAAAGGACAACTAAATTACCTCACTAATATTTGAACACACTTCAATCAAAATTGGTATCCTTAATAATTAATATCCTTATTATTAAGGGACCCTTTGTACTTTTTTTGTATTTTCGTGATTATTTCGTCAATAATATTTTACTTTTTTCTTTCAAACAGCTGTTCCGACTCCCAATCTAATTGGAATCAACCCCTTTACACCCAATGGACGTATAGTTGGAGGTGAGAATGCTTCGATTCAGGAATACCCGCATCAAGTGTCACTGCAGGCTTATGGTTTTGGTTTCTGTGGAGGAAGTATCATCTCAGCAGATTGGATATTGACTGCTGGCCATTGTGCCGTTTATCCAAGTGAATGGATAAGTGTGCGGGCTGGTTCGAATCAATTCAGTTCTGGAGGGTCTGTGCATGAAGTGGAGGAAGTCGTTAAGCATGAAAATTACAGGACGAACTTGCATGGAATTCCTGAAAATGATGTAGCACTTTTGAAGCTGAAAATACCGATGGGATTAGACTCAACACGTCAGCCAATTTCTCTTTTTGACCAGAACGAAGAAAGTGTCGAGGGATCTCTCTCCACGATCACCGGATGGGGTGCTTTAAGAGAAGGAGGCAAGACATCTACAGTTCTTCAAAGTGTAAACGTTCCCATAGTGTCGAAATCAATCTGCAGTCAAGCTTACTCTCTTTACGGAGGCATTCCTGAAGGTCAGATTTGTGCTGCTTATCCCGATGGAGGAAAGGATGCTTGCCAAGGTGACTCAGGTGGTCCATTAACCATTGCTGGAAGATTGGCCGGACTTGTTTCATGGGGCAATGGATGTGCAAGAAAAGGATATCCAGGAGTCTACACAGAAGTTGCATCCTTCCGTGAATGGATTGCACAGAAAACTGGTCTTTAATTTATTTTTTGTGAATACATTTTCAGGCAAAAATATATAGAAAATAAATATAGATAAAAATATTGTAGAAAGTGTTATTCCCTTCCTCTCATATTCTGATAGCCATTTACAATTTTAAGAATTAGTATCAATAGATGTTGAGTATCACAAGATTCTGCAAAATATTCAGGATGTTGAACATTATTATTTTGTTTTTCTCAATTCATGATCAATAAAAATATTTTCATCATCAATGACTTGGGAAATAATTGAATCGGTTATTGATTTGGTATCTAATCTCGTTTCCACTGCAACCGAAAACTCCATTTAATGCACTGAGGAAAGATAGATTTAGGTGTAGACGATAGGAAAGAGAGTCTTATCACTTGTATATATATATACAACTTGAAATGTCGATGCACTCAGTTGCAGTATCGGTCGATCAAAATGATTTTGTATCTTTTTATGACGCTGATCGTGACTCTTGGTTCAAGTGAGTTTTTGTGATTTATTGACGATACCAATTCTCATATTGTTTGAAAATTTTTATTATTTTAATATATTCCATTTGCAAATTCTTCTTTCCGACTTTCTTAAAAGGTGCTTTATTTCTTCTAAAAGTGTTAACACGTTACGGTTTTAAACCCAGACAAAACTTGTCCACTCGAAACTTTGCTGTTCGCTTGAACTGAAGAAACTTCCAATAAGTCTTTAAAACGTTTTTGGTACGCCCTAGTTTTCCAAAGTGTCTTTTTATAGATTACGCGCAGAGATTGGCTGAAATTAGGAAATATTGGTATTCTACATACGTAATTTTAGAAAAATGCTGAGCCAGAGAGTTTTAAATAAAGATTTCCAAGGATTGATTATTTAATTTTCTTAAAAGATTATTGTGACAACTAATTTTTTTCAAATTAACTTTCAGCCGAGCCAATTCCATTTATTCTTCGTCAACTAAACCCCTTCACTCCCTCTGGTCGAATTGTTGGCGGTCTGGATATTTCAATAACCAAAGTGCCCTACCAAGTGGCTCTGCAAGTAAATAACAACATATTTTGTGGAGGAAGCATTATCGATGAATATTGGGTGGTCACTGCAGGACACTGCATCGTCTACCCTGAAAACTTTGTCACTATACGAGCAGGTTCTGACAAGAAAGGATCTGGAGGATCCATTCACAAAGTGGAAAAATTCTTGAAACACGAAGGCTACAAAACGAATAAATTCGGAATCCCAATAAATGACTTGGCTCTCATCAAAGTTGAAAATCCATTTAAGCTAGATGACACACGACAGCCGATTACTCTTTTCGAAGATACGGAAGACGCAGCGGATGGATCATTATCGATCATTACTGGCTGGGGAAGTGTAAAACAAAGTGGTGGACAAGCCGAGTTTTTGCAAATCGTCAGCATTCCTATTGTTTCGAAAGAAGTATGTTTTAATGCATATTCTAACTTTGGGGGAATACCATCCAACCAAATTTGTGCAGCTCATCCTGCTGGTGGGAAAGATGCGTGTCAGGGTGATTCTGGTGGACCATTAGCTATTGATGGTCGATTAGCTGGAGTAGTGTCATGGGGTAACGGGTGTGCGAAGCCTGGATTTCCGGGCGTTTATACAGAAATTGCAAAATTCCGGGATTGGATCAGAAATGCTGCAAACGTATAAAAATTATAGCTAATATTTTATAAACTAAGAATAAGATCCTAATTTTAGTTGATATCGAGATTAATATTTATTGTATGTGTACTACCCTTAATGTGAAATATTTTTGTTTATCATTGGCATAAATGTTAAACTACAAGAAACATCGTGAATATGTTACAAGTAAATTGATTATGAAATAAATATATTCTGAGACGTATTTTATAATTCTGAGTAAAACTTGAAAACTGATTTCGCCCTAGATTACTATTAAAGATAAAAATGAAGGTCACGAATCATGGCCAACAAACGAAAGAGCACCGTTAATCAATAAGAACTTGTACTTGTGAAAATTTATTGTTCGCTGAAGAGAATTTTTCTATTCTTTTACAGAATTCACAGCAGTTATAATAATTAATAAGAAAAAAATCAAAAATTCATACATTAAAAAGTTTGATAATTAAAATAAATATCAGATAAAACTGGATTTTGTAATTTACTGAGTTTTTTTTAAATTGTAGACTATTGTTTAAATTAATTACTAAATTTAAGCCTATTTTTCCTTTCTTTAATTCTTTAACGTGTCCTGGGCCATTAGGCCACACCTGAAGCATTTGAAACTTTAATTAACGTTATTTCACGAAAAAATGGTATCTAACACGGACAAGGCTTGAAACATCAATAGAAAAACCAAATTCATTTATCTATTTTTAAAATTCCTTTAAATCTCTTAAAATTCCTTCTTAAAAAGTCACCCTGTAAAATATTTGAAAAATAGTCAAATGCTTAAAAAAGCTCATTATTCCACTCTATTTAGTAGATATTTCTGTTCAATTCCACAGGATTTCACATTCCTCGCAAACCTTTGAGAAGTTTTTACTATAGCGTTTTATATTCACGTACATGTATATATTATATACATAGACATCAGACCAAGTCACTCCTTGAAAAGTTCCCGTTCAAATACCACCCAAGAAAAGCAAGAAGCAAACTCAGAACAAAACTCTTTAAGCGAAACTACTACTTGCAAATTTTTATCTTTCTTTAATGATACATCTAATATTACTCACATGTTTAATTTTGATTGAACTGTTTCACTTCTAGTTGACTTTTAATTCAGCACATCGAATAATTATAAATAAATACGCCTCTGGACCGGGATCAAATCTACCAGTTTATCTCAATAGAGACTTGCAATTAGTCACTGATTTGTGGGAATTGCCGTAGTTCTGTCAAATGTACCAAACTTGCTTGCCAAGGTTTTTCGACAAAGCTATTGGATCCGAACACCTGCATTTCATCAACGAAAAAATTCACACTAATTAACTTTCATATAACAATCTTTATCAATGCTGTAACTAACTTTATTCTATAATAGAGAGAATTAATATTTATATATTTAAAAAGTATCGTTATAAGTAACTAATTAAAACTCGTAGATTGATACAAGAAGCACTAGTTATTTAAATAATTGCATTAGCAAATAAGCCGTGTAAATGACTTCAATTAACAAAAAAGGAAAATATCCACACACACACACACACACACACACACACATCTGGACAATCGTTTGAAACATTGAACTAATCAATAATAATTGGACTAATTATATTTTTAAATATTAAGAAATATCTCTATATGTAGATATTATATGTGTAAGAGTATTTTTATCAGAAAATAATATTTGAACTTTGTTAAAGCTTAAAAATTTGGCTTTTCAGAGCGTTTATCCTTCACCTATGATTGCAGACTGGAGTTTTGCCAAAAGTGTTTCTAGACGATAGCAGTGCCGACGATCTCACGATCAGGAATTTCAAGAATTGCAAAGCCTCCTGCTAAAGATTAAGAAGAACCTCACCAACCACTTCAAGTTATAAGTCTATAAAAATTACAAAAACTAGAGCAAGATATAACCTACCCACTTTCACGACCTTGTCTCTATATACAAGCTAACATGTTCTATAGTGTCGATGATCTTTACCTACATCTTTACTTACATCTAACTTTTCATAAAACAAATATAATTAAGATCACATTAAATAAATTATCATAGCTACTAAATAGATTATCATAGTTACGAATTAACATATTTATCAATCAATACCATTACACTTAAGCTCTATCTTTGTATCTGAAATGAAATGATATAATTTTCTTGTAAAAGTGTTTTAAAGTAAAAGTATTCTATAAATCAAAGAAATACATATTAATAATAATAATAATAATAAGCCTCTTTCAACCCATGGTACTTAGATAATCAAATTGTTCTACATTGGTGATGAAAACTGCTTATTAAATATAGATTCTATGATTAACTATTAGCATAACCCATAATTATTAAATATATCAGTGCCATCACATAACCACCATGTGATAAGCAACGTGCCTGTAATAAAGACAAATCTATGAATTATTTTTAGCGTTGGCGACTGCTGCAGAAATTATAACGATCGATGTTGTCGATTGAGGTCGGTCGATTTTGTCTTAGGCTCAGGAAAAAATAACAATAGCCTTTAACAGGTGTCAAGGATATTTTTATCCAGATTACTTTCTTTCAAAGTGTATCGAAATTTATACTATAACAACTTTTCAAATTGAATTCATTCATTTTTTTCCAATCGTTTTTCTCTAGTAGTTTTTCCCTCCTATAAGTACATCTTCAAGATCTTCAAAAGAAAGTTATCAGTTTCCTTACTCGAGTGCTCTATATATAATAAACTTTGTAGGTAGCATCTTTCTTTACACAATTCGCATTCTTAATTAATCAGATGTTGGTTTTACTTTATATAAACTTCGATAAACTGAAGCAAATATTTGTAAGACCGATATAGATGCTAGACTCAGCGAAGGAATTAATTTTCCTTTATTTTCCTAATCGAATTTTCAAAATCAGCATAATCAAGAGTGAGAATATGTTTTGCAGTTTCTTATGAATATGCACACCTCGTTGAATATCTTTCAGCAAGGAGAGACTTTATAACCGGTGATCCAATTAAGTTTATTGAGAACGTGAACATTATAATTAACAAGAAATTTCACAAATTAAAAGTTTCAAATGAGAAAGGAAAACAAAGTTGAAAAAAAAGAGAATATGGTACATGTTTCTATATGTATTTTCACGTGATAAAAAAAAAACAGAATTCGTAATTGTCAATTATTTCCAAGGAGTAAATTTGAACCAATGTTAAAATTAATCTGCTGGTGTAATTAATTTATTGATGGTTCCAAATTCAGGAAATTAATGTGAAAATATTGTCACTTTGCAAATTACAAAACGCAGTGAATAATGCATTATCCAGGACCATAAATTTATTAGCATTTCGTTACGGTGCATAATTAATCTCGTATCCACATATTAATGTAATGAAAAACTCAAAACCATTCCTGTTATAAAATACACCTGAAATTCTACAACGATAAATCTTGCTAAAGTTTACCAACAAAATAAAACTTTTTTTTAGGATATGAAAATATAACACTGCAAACAAGACTAACTTTTCGAACTCGCCTAATTAAGTTATTGTAGAAATTTGGTATAGTTTCTATATATGTTGTGTGTATTTCAAGGGAAAACATAAACATGAAAACTTAGTCACGCAGCGCCTAAACTTCAACAATGCTTTCAAAGATTTATTAAAAGTTTTAATAAGAAAATGTAGAAAATTATATTAATTTTCCAATTTTCTCATTCTTGAAAATAATTCCAGATAACGTGTTTGGCATTTCAAATGCAATTAGGCTAAACACGGTGATTTTTCCTCACCTTGACATATTACGAGTCAGAATTTACAACATCACGTCTCCGATGTAATTACGAAATTCTCAAGGCCGTGAATAAGGTGACAGCTTTTAAAATTACTTCAAAATAATATAATCGCACTAACTGCTATGTATAATTACCAGCAATGAACACATGCCAGTATACATTGCCTAACTGATAACATCACTAGTGTTTACGGGACATTAACTTCAGGGTGGCATCGATCCACCAAACTGAAAACATCTTCCAGGGTGTTTAAATACCCTATCAGTAAATTATGAAAAAGGTGTAAATAAAAACCGAGTTCATCGATAAATCATCAGTTCCACAAAAACAGATAACATCGAATACGTTTTACACGTTTCAATATTTTTCAAGTTTTTCTCTTTTACACCTCACAGACATTCCATTGCAGAAAAATGTTTTATGAAAAAAGTTTCCATCGTAAGGATTATCGTTTTGATAGATGCGACAGTTATGAATAGTTTGAATACTAAATTTCTCAAACTTTGGAAACTATTGCGCAGATAAGAAACAGGGCATGAATACCGGATGAACCCATTTAAGAAAGCCACTGAATATCTTCTACATCTGCATATGAATGAATATCTGCATCTAGATCTCAATGTTGATTTTATCACGTTGATATTCATTTTGATTTTTAAACTTATATTATTATAAACAGTCAGCTTTTTCTTTACCGAAATATCAGTATTTTTTTTATCAAATAAGGAAGAGTAATTCATATTTACTACACAAGTATTAAATGAGGGTAGTCATCATTGATCGTAGACGGATAAGCTTTTAATCTTATTCGAATCCCGCTCTCTAGGTCTTGTCTCGTGAGTTTATTGTTTTACCCTTATTTGATGCTCCTTCAAATTGAAGAAAGTAAAAAAAATTGTTCACAATAATATATACTCCAGATTTCTCATTTAGTTTCATTAAAAAACAGGGTATGATTTTCAACTTTAGCATACATTCAAGAAAATGTAAGCAAAATTTAAAAGAATGGCCTTTTCCAACCTCTTGTTCCACCTGCGCGTACCCCAGCAGGAAATGTAAAAGTTACTTCATTTTATAAGCACCCAATGTGCATTAATATCTTTTTATAGCGCTGGATTAAAAAGGATAAATGTCTGAATACAGCTTCCCAATGGAACTAAAGCCCTTGGGAAAACATAGACCAAGCAAATTATAAAACAGAAAATTAATTGCAAAATAATTGTTCCTGAAATTCTTCCGGATTTAATGTTTGAATTATGAATTATAAACTTTCAAGAAATATTTGCTATTGGAATACTTCATTTTTCTAAAAATATGCCATATTAATATCATTACGGTGTTAATTATACCTGATGGACTCTATTTTCATCGAATGGAGGTATATACGCGGAAACACAAGAAGACAGTTATAGCTGTCTAATGTATCGCAAATAATCATATCTAATTTTCTCGTTTACGGAAGCAAGGATCGAAATAAAACGAATTTGACTATTAAATGAGTAAATTTGGTACAGTGAATCAGATAGAATCGCACTAAATTATGAGCTATGCTTTCAGGTGCGGTTCAACATTCACGGTTGGTCGATTCCAAACTCGACTTGACACTAAAACTCATCCACAAAATTACCCTCATGATTTTTAATCTACTCATCACCGTCTTTTTAAAATAATTCCTAGTAGTTCATTTTCTTTATTTTACAATGAAATATAATCATTATTAAAAAAATTCTTTGTTTTCAAAACTGAAATTCTGATATAAGGAAGTTTGGAACAATCTAGTAGAATTGCAATTGTAAACTTCCCTGGTACAGAGTAAAGTTTGAAATACTTACTTACTACACCCTTTCTTGATTTTTATACAATTTACCGCTAAATTTGAAAGACAGTTCGATTTATATACTTATAAAAAAAGTATTCTGGAAAGGTCGATTGACTGTTGAAATTCTCGATTGACAATGATACTTCCAATTTTGGGTACAATGCCATTTTCGCAGTGCACTTGACAGTCAAAATAATCTGAGCACTCGGCCCAAGTGCTAGTTGGCAGAAAATCAAAAAAGAAAATACTCACCGAAATCGACAGCAGCCAGAGCGACGACAGGCGTGACGAAAGAAACAAAAGAATCGGCCAAACACTTATTTTTATTATTTTTTTTTTTTTAAAGAAAATTCACCCGGAAAATGAAAGATCACTAAACTTAGGAGCCCGCCTCGACCAACTATTTAATACACTGTGCGAAAACGTTCGCGGCGAGTATAACACTGAGGGTAGTTTCTACCATGTCACTACGCCACCGCCACCCCTCGTCAAGCCGCCTCACTATCGAAAGCTCGATTTACTATTGTCGCCCAAAGTGATTGGCTTGTTTATGCTTTTTTAAACCTCATAACTACACTGTCGTCGAATAGTATCGAGCCACCTGTTTTTTTGTATTGAATTGCATAAAAGCCTCTAATTTTTATAATTGATCATGTAGAATATTCATCGGGAAATGACATGAAAGCTGACAAAATTTCGCATCCAATGAACCCGAGAATCAGTGTTTTTGTCCACTCTTTGCAGTTATTTTTAACAGTCAACATTTCAAAGTTTGTTTCCCTGCTGAAAAAAACTTATAGGATCCAATTGGTAACGATTGACCAACTGAGATCCGATTAATAAAGACAAATGAAAGAGACTTATTATTCGGATTCAATCAGGTGTAACCCTTTTGGATATCCAATTAAAAAATGGGTTTCAATTAAGCATCTTAATCAGAATTCAATCAGTCCATTGTTCTCAACAGGGTCCTATAATTTTTTAGAAGGCTTAAGTTTTCAATATCTTTCAAAATAATAAACACTTTCTAGTGTTCCTTGGCTCATTTTTAAGATAAATTTATGTAGAATAACTAAGAATGTAGAATAATTAAGATTATAATTATTATTATAAGATTATAAAGTTCTGATTTTCACAGAATTCAGGAAAAACTAATAAATTTTCTTCATACTTGGCTAATAATGTAATAATGACTTTAGAAAGAAAAAAATGTGAATAACATTTCAAAAATTGAACATCTGGAACTAATCTAGTTCTTGGACAAATGCATAATTGCAATTAAATCGAGATTATATTGCTAGAATAGGGTTTCTTGATTAGGCATTTCATTAGTAGTATAAATAGGTATCAATGCTCCAATGAGGGACAGACTGGTGTCCCTCAGTCTATAATTGTATCTAGTTTGGGTAAATGTAATCACTTTGCTTACTATTAATTTCAATTAGACCACATAATATTAATGTATAAAAAAGAGTTGCATCTTTTGTTTGGAGACGAAAAATTCAATATTTACCCAACTTAAAAATTACCCGCAAAACAAAATTACCCCTCTGTTCTTTCTGTGTTTCTACAAGTCTTCATTTTAAACATTTTTTCTATAGAAAATTGTTCTACATTTTGTTTCAAGTATCTACAGAGGATAAAATGGACATTTTCAATTTAGTACGTGTAGATGTCGGGATACTATAGTGAATTGAAGGAAAGGTAAATGGCGCAAGATATCCTATTTTACCGATTCAAAATAAATCAATAAATATTTATATATTGATTAAATTTACTATTTATTTACTACTGCGATTTTATCATTGTGTAATTTCAAAATACATTCAAAATGCATACAAAATACACCACGGGAGAATGTATAATATACTATTAGTATATTATACACCCTCCCGTGGTGCATATGTTATTTTAATTTAACAAGTCGACCATTTGTTTGTTTAATGTTCAATTATTATCCTAAATTGAATCTCTTGATGGTATACGTGTCGAAATGCTGTTTCTCTTTAACCAAATGTTGGTAATTCAAGCATTCATGTCCAATCGATATTTTCAAAAAAATTTTTCGTCTTCAGTATCAGTTATAATTCAGTATTAGTATATAGCTAAGAAAAATCGAAGGTCAAAGATTAGACTTTATGGCATTTATAAATAAATTTATAAGGATAAGGTGTTTACTCTGTTTAGAGGTGTAACACTACCTGAATTTACAGGAGACTATTTCTGAAACGTTGGAACAGTGGTACAATTAAAGTTTTGAAAAAATATCTGCAATCATGAGCAGTAAGGTAAGATTCTTTCATATAAAGATTAGTAAAGTACGTTTGAAATATTTAAAGGCAGTGTTAAATATATTATAAATCTCTTGATTTATGTAGGTAATACTATATACTAATTGGCGAAGTTCCTGCTCTTGGAGAGTGAGAATAGGTAAATTACTTATTAGATTTAAAAAATATATTAATCTGATTGTTTTTCTCTAAATACAATGTTTCATTCTAGAATGAAAAATACATCACAGTAAAAACAAAGTAATATCTTACTCAATATTATCAACGTTCATAATAAAATTGAAGTATTTGCATATTTTATATTACTTTATACAAATTTCTATATTTTTTATATCTTTATGAGCAGGATTACAGTTGAAACAAATACCGCATGAATTGAAAGAAGTAAGCATATTGAGACGCTCTGTAGATCCAATAAGCACTAATTTCCGCGAAATAAATCCCATGGGGCAAGTACCTATACTCATCATCGACAATCAGACTTTAATTGAATCTGTAAGAATTCTAAAATATTTCACACATTTGCGTTGATATGAGTGATTGTCATAACTTATTAACTTATTAACTCTTTTTCACTGAAGATGAGCATTTTGGAATATTTAGAGGAGACTAGACATCAAAATCCGCTCATGCCAAGTGATCCTACAGAGCGAGCAAAAGTTAGAGAAATTTGTCAAGTTATCATAAGTGGAATACAGCCTTTACACAATTTTTCCAGTTTGAAAAGATACGTTACCGGCGGAAAATGGCCAAAGTGGGCAAAATCAAGAATTACTAAAAAATTTAGAGGTATGAGGTTAATAACTTTTTTCGTTAAATATTTGATTTCCATAAATCATACACCACTCTTTATTTTCAGCTTTGGAAAAATTATTGTCAATTTGCTCAAAAAGATATTGCGTTGGCGATAAAATCACTTTAGCCGATTGTTGCTTAATACCTCAAACATATGTAGCCAAGAGATATGATGTGGACATAAGTGAGTTTCCCTCAATTTCACGCATATACAAAGACCTTGAACGCCACCCTGCCTTTGAAAATACTCATCCTAAAAATCAACCTGTTTCTCCATCAATAGCATCACTGTTCAATCTGGAACGATAAAAAGATGACAATGTATTTGTTAAGATGTAATTTTGCTAGTCGTATTTTTTACAAAGTCACAATTTCGAACGTTGTGTTTTAGACCCTTTTCTATTCTCAATTTTTTTAATGGAAATAATCGTATAATTTATAATATACTCTACAGAAAACTTCTGGCGCCCTGTAGCAACTCTAACATTTTATATCTCGTAAATATATATATATATATATCTTTAAGCTCGCACACTTAAAAAACCATTATAATCGAAATTCACTGTAAATATTATTATAAAGATAAACTATCTAAAATATGCATATTATCAAGATTGCGGGCAGTATATTGGTTCAGGTTTTTTTTACTCTAGATAGAAACGGAATTTTAATTAATTTTTTCTCTTCTTTATTAAAGATGAAAAGGTAAAAGAATAACTAAGAATGATGTTCCATAGGTTATTGTATTTTAAACTGTAATAATAATAAATTATATAACAATCTATCTGTCTGATACAAAATAACAATAAATTATAATGAATTGTCAACGTCGATAAATGTCTCAAGAAAATTTGCATTCTATATTTACAAAAATTCTTTCATAACTGTAAGTACTTAAATAAATGTCGTTTTTTATACAATGAATCGGTATTTTTATATTTCCCTGTAATTATTATTCACTATCTAGTGAATACTTCTAATGAAAGAAGAGAAAATTGACATTTTGGTTGATTTTTACTGCTTCTAAATGCTTACCACTGATGCCGTTCTGACCCTCATTTTGCTTGAGTAAATCCCAAACGTGCAATACGCTGACTACATGTAACTCGATAACTTTTTACTTATAACACTGTTTAATTATGTTTTTTCAAGTTAATTCTAATTACGACCCCTACATAAGAAATTTACGATTTTTTTCCAATTTCATTTACTTTTAAATGAATATAATTGTCTCTCTGAGGTTTCGTCAGAAATGGAATCAATAGCGCATTTAAAATTACATTTATAGCGACATAGAATAAACAAAGGATCGAATTTAATAATTATTTTGATTTTACACTTCTTTCTAAATTTATCTATTTATCTGTCAAAATTTATCAGTTATATTTTAATAAAATTGTAAAAATAAACAGAAATCGAACAAACAAAAATTGTTTATCAGTGTTTTAGAAGGCTTAACTTTTCAATAACTTTCAAAGCAATAATCACTTTTTAGTGTTCCTTGGCTCATTTTTAAGGTAAATTTATGTAGAATAACTAAGAATGTAGAATAAATAAGATTATAATTATTATTATAAGATTATAAAGTTCTGATTATAAAGTTCTGATAATTTCCTTCATACTTGGCTAATAATGTAATAATGTCTTTAGAGAGAAAAAAATGTGAATAACATTTCAAAAATTGAACATCTGGAACTAATCTAGTTCTTGGACAAATGCATAATTGCAATTAAATCGAGATTATTTTGCTAGAATAGGGTTTCTTGATTAGGCATTTCATTAGTAGTATAAATAGGTATCAATGCTCCAATGAGGGACAGACTGGTGTCCCTCAGTCTATAATTGTATCTAGTTTGGGTAAATGTAATCACTTTGCTTACTATTAATTTCAATTAGACCACATAATATTAATGTATAAAAAAGAGTTGCATCTTTTGTTTGAACAAGAAAAATTCAATCTTTACCGTACTTAAAAATTACCTTTAAAACAAAATTACCCCTCTGTTCTTTCTGCGTTTCTACAAGTCTTCATTTTAAACATTTTTTCTATAGAAAATTGTTCTACATTTTGTTTCAAGTATCTACAGAGGATAAAATGGACATTTTCAATTTAGTACGTGTAGATGTCGGGATACTATAGTGAATTCAAGAAAAGATAAATGGCGCAAGATATCCTATTTTACCAATTCAAAATAAATCAATAAATATCTATATATTGCATAAATTTATTATTTATTTACTACTGCGATTTTATCATTGTGTACTTTCTAAATACATATTAATAGTATATTATGAACTCTCCCGTGGTGCATGTGTTATTTTAAGTCGTATTATTGTATTATTTTAAGAAGTCGACCATTTGTTTGTTTAATATTCAATTATTATCCTAAATTGAATCTCTTGATGGTATACGTGTAGAAATGCTGTTTCTCTTTAACCAAATGTTGGTAATTCAAGCATTCATGTTCAATCGATATTTTCAAAAAAATTTTTCGTCTTCAGTATCAGTTATAATTCAGTATTAGTATATAGCTAAGAACAATCGAAGGTCAAAGATTAGACTTTATGGCATTTATAAATAAATTTATAAGGAAAAGATGTTTACTCTGTTTAGAGGTGTAACACTACCTGAATTTGCAGGAGACTACTTGTGTTAGATATTTTAAAAAGCAAAAAAAAAAGAAAAAGAAAAAGAAGAAAATTGGATAAACTGGGCAAAATTACGCATTAAGGGCATGTGATACTTTACCATAAGAGAAAATTAGTTATACCAATTATACATTCATAATAACAAATATTTTTAGCTAATAAGAGTCAATAAACCTTCGTCTATATGAGGCGAAGGTTTCTTGACTCTTATTTACTAAAAATATTTATTATTATGAATGTGTACTTGATATAACTAATTTTCTCTTATGGTAAAGTATCACATGCCCTTAATAACGGATTTAGAGGTATGAAGTAAATAACTTTTCTTTATTAAATATTTTATTTCCATAAATCATACGCAACTCTTCATTTCCAGCTGTGGAAAAAATATTGTCAACTTCCGCAAAGAAATATTGCGTTGCAAATCAACCTGCCTTTATAAGTGCTCATCCTACAAAACATCCTACTTATCCAATAAAATAGAACTGAGATATATATAATGATAAAAAGATGACGATGTGTTTGTTAAGATTTAATTTTGTTAGTCGTATTTTTTACAAAGCCAGAATTTCGAACGTTGTGTTTTAGACCCTTTTCTATTCTCAATTTTTCTTATGGAAATAATGGTATAATTTATAATATACTCTACAGAAAACTTCTGACGCCCTGCAGCAACTCTAACATTTTACATCTCGTAAATATATATATATGTTTAAGCTCGCACGCTTAAAAAACCATTATAATCGAAATTCACTGTAAATATTATTATAAAGAGAAACTGTCTAAAATATGCATATCATCAAGAATGCGGGCAGAATATTGGTTCAGGTTTTTTTTACTCTAGATAGAAACGGAATTCTAATTAATTTCTTCTCTTCTTTATTAAAGATGAAAAGGTAAAAGAATCACTAAGAATGATGTTCCATAGGTTATTGTATTTTAAACTGTAATAATAATAAATTATATAACAATCTATCTGTCTGAGACAAAATAACTATAAATTATAATGAGTTGCCAACGTCGATAAATGTCTCAAGAAAATTTGCATTCTATATTTACAAAAATTCTTTCATAACTGTAAGTACTTAAATAAATGTCGTTTTTTATACAATGAATCGGTATTTTTATATTTCCCTGTAATTATTATTCACTATCTAGTGAATACTTCTAATGAAAGAAGAGAAAATTGACATTTTGGTCGACTTTTACTACTTCTAAATGCTTACCACTGATGCCGTTCTGACCCTCATTTTGCTTGAGTAAATCCCAAACGTGCAATACGCTGACTACATGTATCTCGATAACTTTTTACTTATAACACTGTTTAATTATGTTTTTCCAAGCTAATTCTAATTACAACCCCTATATAAGAAATTTACGATTTTTTTCCAATTTCATTTACTTTTAAATGAATATAGTTGTCTTTCTGAGGCTTCGTCAGAAATGGAATCAATAGCACATTTAAAATCTCATTTATACCCGTAAACGACATAGAATAAACAAAGGATCAAATTTAATAATTATTTTGATTTTATACTTATTTTTAAATTTATTTCAACTTATTTTTTAATTAATAAAAAATGATCTTTTGTCTTTCTATGAAATGATCTTCTATTTTATTTTTAAATTGTGTTTACTATGATTGAATAGTAGATATAAGTATAAAATGTCGCATATTTAATAATTTGAAGTAACTGATATGCTTGTGCGTGAAAGTAACGTTTTAACGTTTATATGAGTGGTGTTTGAATTTTTGAATTCGTCAATAATTTTATTTATCTACTGTCAGTGATAAACAACTTTTCTTTATTTTACAATCTTCAAAGTTCATCTTCGATTAAAAATAATAATCTAGTCTGCGCAATAGTACTTAATAATTATATTTCCCAACAATTGTTCGATTTTAAAATATATGACTAAAGGTATCGTGTATTTTACATACGATTTTAGTCTACACTAATAGCATAAGTTTACTATACATAATTGTTACTCACGCAGCAAACGTTCATATCTGGAATTATTTAATATATGTATATTTATACATTTTTAAGAATTCATCACGTTTATTTATTTGTATTTTTTTCAAATTCATGTAAATCTAAATAAACTGCATATTACTAGTATTATATGAAATCAAGTTAACTAATCCATTCCAGAAATTGAATTTTGCCAAGTGAGTCTATAGACTGGATACTAAACTACAAATGCAATTGTGCATATCACGAATTATTGACTATATTTTTTTGGTTTTAATTATTTACAGGAAAATTGTACGCATTCAAAGTAAAATGAATGAGGCAATAAATAATTTTACTAAAATGAATAAATAAGCACTTGGACCCATTTAGTTACAATAAATTAAATTCGAAAATACCTATTTCTTTACCTCACTATTTATAATTTCTGGTCCATTGATTTATGTAAAAATATCTTAACTTTTGTTCCCAACGAAACGTGTAATTTACAGTTGTATTTTAATAAAATTGTAAAAATAAACAGAAATCAAACAAAAAAAAATTGTGCACTAATAAAAGAGAGATGAATTATTTTATGTTTGATTTGATTAGAAAATCTAATTTGTAGTACTCTTTGCTGCCTCTTTACATTCAGTTTTTTTCCTATAGAAGGTGGAAATACAGAATTTTTGATTCCCACTTAGCACATTGTTGCCAGGCAAAATGACTTCATTTTCGAATTGAATCGAGATAATTAATAATGTTTTCAGAGTAATATATTATTCGTCTTTCTTTTTTCTGACGGAGTTATATATCTTTTGTTCGGGAAATAATACAGGGGATCCCTAAGCCGATTATTTCTTAAGACCAAAGAGGTCAAAGAAAATGAAAGGAATTTGGTATGAATGAGAGAAAAGTTAGGTGGGTCAAAAAATGTCCAGAATACATCATTTATAGCTCAGGCATGGTCAGAGGAATTTCTTTTAAAATTATTTTCCAGTTCTTCTTGCATGATAATAACCATTAGCAAAATGTGAAATAAAATACCCCTTGAAACACATTCACTATTTATACTAAGCGTTCTCCTAATTTTATTTCTCTATTCAAACATATATTTTTTGCCTGTCTTATCACACAAGGAGACTACGTTCCTGCACGCTTTATTTTCTTTAATGGTCCCAAAATCTACTAGACACAATATAATATCTCTTTTGATAAAATATGTATACAGTGTAAATAATGTAGAAAATATGATCATGTCTTCACAAGTTTCTAACTAAAGAGGACTGGAATCAATTTGGTGAAAAATTATTAAAATATTTTTGTAAAACAGTACCATATAGATACAATAATACTTTTCTACACTTCTATATATCACAGTTATATAAACGTCTCTGCTAATATTGTATAAACAAATTTTCGTACGTAGTTTCTTAGTTTGGCCGATGACTTTCTTTGCAATGTGCCAAGTGGGATTTGAAATGAAGGTATAAATGCCTTTGCGATGTACAAAAAGGATAAATCTAGGGAGTATAGCAAAGTCAAAAAGTTTCATTAATAAATCAAATGACGTCTCTGAAAAGGTATGTGAGGTGTGTTCGTTGTAAATTCATACTTTATGTACCTGCGCTCTTGGCTCGAGAGAAGAATATTTTTTATGTAAATTTCAATTCTCAGAGCAAAAGTGGTTCTTTGTCCGAGGCCCTGTTTTTACATCGATAAGTAAACAGACGAGTGCTCACTAATCTACATCTAATATGTATTTACGTAGTTAATGGCAGGGGTGGGCAGTATTGTACGTCTGTATAACACGTAATTTTTGCAACCATTTCATTGTCATTGGCTTGTTTTTCTCTAAAACACTTATTTAACCAAATAGATTATATTAAAAATGAGTTTAAAAGAGAAATATTATTACACTTTAACATAAAACTTTTTTTTATCAAATATTCTCCTTGTCCACCCCTGTGTTTCTACTACAATGTTGAAAAGGAGAAATGAAAGAAAAAGAATTCATGGAGAAATAAAAATCATTTTAAAAATGTAATGTAATAAATTCCTATTAAAGAGACGAATAATACTTTTTTTTCTTAAATTTAGTTTTGCTTCGGAACACCACATCACAGACTGCTTTTTGTGACAGTTATACATTTTTTTGTTCTATTTCTTTTGAGAAAGTAAAATTATTTTGTATTTCGTCCAGTGCGTCTTAGCAAGTGATGATGTTTAAAAAATTCAGAATGAGAAAGGTATCGTCGTTCCCTTGATGTCATTAAGTGGTCAACTTTGTAATTAATTCTTGATGGAGGGACTTATAACCGAGTTTCATTATAAATCTACTTTAATAATGCGAAAGGGGGAAAAGTTTACTCCATTAAACGTAGTTGGGTCGCGCAGTGCAGCACAAAAAGCCGAAGGTTCCGCGAATATAAGATGGATTTCTGGATCTATTTTCCCATCGGTAGGCCTTCCGGTTTCCATTACTGCGATTGACACGACTAGCTGCCTCTTGAAGAGCGACGGGTCGTTCTATTAAGAAATATTTTTATTAATGGTTACTCCACTCTTGCATTGTGCTATAAGAGCCATCATCGCAAGATAGATCAATATTCATCAATATTCATCGAAACTGTCAAATCACTCACAAAATACAAATTTCTACCTATGCATGACCCATTCAACTGTATATAATAATAATAATAATAATAATAATAATAATAATAATTATTATTATTATTATTATTATTATTCAAATTTAATAATCAAGAAAGATTCAAACCTTAATTTTCTGCAGAGAAGTAAAATATTATATTTTTAGAAGCCAATTAAAAACTGTTCAGCTTTAAATTACAATAACACTGCTATAAATCATTTTTGCAAAAGGTAAACAAGTAAATTCGTAATTAAAAGATTTTCAGCTCAACGCGTATTCATATAGACAACCACAAAAACCCATAGCCGTTGCATTTTCGTTTTTATTCTTTTTTCAATATGTGGCTCGACATTTCTTGACTTGCTAATGTTCCTATATTTTGAAATGAAAAAGTGATATTACGCGACGTTACGAAATTAACGTCACTAACGGGATGAATTCTCATTCTGTGAAATTATTACTGAGCTTTATTGCGACTGGTCTTGCATAAAAAAGTAAAATGGCTATAAAGTGAGATAAATACAATTAGAACTCACCAGTGTCAGCTTCTGATTGGGGCATAAATTCTTGCAACTCGGCTATAAGCGCATTTATTTCTTCGGAATCTTTTTGAATGCTGCAAAGTTCCTCTTCGTTAAAGTCCAACGTAATTTGTTTGCATAAAAGAATTTGAGTAATGACGTTCCCAATGTTCGATGGCCCCGACTTGCTCTCTGTGGAATGACGTTCATTAAATTGTAATAAATTGAATCCTTATCACTAGATCTTAAATCTTAAGTATATACAGTTATTATAGATATTTTTAAATTATAACAATTTATTGAAATTGACATAGAGTGATTGCTTTTAAAAAATCAGCTGGTAAATAAGCTTATCGTATTCACATTTACTGTGTGTTATGTTTTTAATTAGTCCTCTTATTTACGCTCAGCTTATTACCAGAAATAAGCAAGTCAAGAGAAATTTTTCATTTGTCGATTTTCACACAATCAAGAACTCCAAGCTTCGAAATAATGCGAGAAGTATAAATCCTCATTTTCTAAAACCTGGTTTCTTAAATCTGCTCGTTACTTCCGCTATTCGACCAACATTGCTTTTTACCCAAGTAATTTGATATTTCTTGAAGCGAAAAATAAGGAGATTCCTCTATTTCTGGGAAATGCTATAATATAATTTTCCTATTCTTCTTTATAATTGAATAAAACGCTTTATTATTTAAAAAATAGCGGAAAAACACAGCAGGAAGTATACTTTGAAAATATTTAATTAAAGCCGGCTTTTGAGAATCATCTGGCGAAACGTAGATTAAACATTTGAAGGATAATATAATTTACAGTCAAAAAAAACTATGAGTTTTTCTTTTAGCAGATAATTTACCAAAATATCCTGTCATATCCATTGGCACGACGCGAATCAAGTTCTTGCTTTTGTAAAGTTCTCGAAGGAAAAGTTGGGCCAGGAAAAATAATAGGACCAAATTGGGACTGTCTGCTGGTATGCCTGACTCCACCGCGCTGTAATTCAAAGGAAAAACATTAATAAGTTGATTTTCTCTACTCAGAGAAAAGCTCTTCAAAAAGTCATCGTAACTTTTCAAAAAATATGGCTTTAACAGTAATATTGTTATTTAATATTTTTATGTACTTCTACATTTATTGATCGTGCAATATCGACTGAAATTTCAATTTTGTTTACAAATACATTATTTCTATTGACACTTTAATTGGTATGAAGGCGATTGCTTGTCAATCCAGCCAGAGGATACTTGTTTAACTCTGTGGTCATTCCTACTTCAAGCCCCAACTGCAAACAATTAATTAATGAGGAAGATCCTTGCAAGTGATACGAAATTTCGAGGATCGTCCTAGATAATATCGTAGCTCATAAATCTATAAAGCATCACGATTCCTCTTCATGAGAAACCACCTTCCATACAAAATAAATATAAAGTCCTGATTCGTGAGCAACCTTAATATATTGTTTTATTATTATATTCTACTACAATCTAATTCAGATAATAGCATTTTTACACTTTTTACATAAACAAATGTCGTAAGTTAAAGGTCGTAAAAAGTAGTTATAGACAATATTACTTTATAACCAGTGAAGAAAAACCGTTACTTTTATAAATAAATTCATGAGCTCTTTTGTCATATTAAATACTTTAGTGTTTTTATTCAAACTATTATAATCTCCTTCAGCATTAAAAAAGGGACTAGGAGAAATACTTTTTCAAATGAAATTCTTCTTTAACAACAATTGACAAAAATTGCATTGTTGATGGTGACACAGATAAAAGAAATGTTAAAGTTAAAATGTTAATCCGAAAAATAAAAAAGTGTAGATTTTAGTACACATTTCAAGAGAATTTCACATCCTTCTAAAGTGCTGTCATCATTTTCAGTTTTTTCGTTTTTCGTCCGAGAGATTTTGAGAAGTTGACAGAGTGCCATTAAAATTGCACATTATCAGTTGTTAGGCATCAATGCAGTATTATTCGGTAATAGAAAAAAGGGCTCGGTTGACAAATTCATAGCTTCAGAGAAGCCTGCTTGTAAAATATTTAGGTTTTCATTTCACAGGGCATACGCCCGGAGGGGATTTTTCAAAGGCCGCAGTAGCTCCTAATTGCGAGAGGTTTCAAACCTGAGGAGTGTAGACTTATTCAGTCTCATCATTCGCTAGAATTTGAGTTGACCCATTTCACACGATCGTCATCATACTTTATTCAGTACATAAAAAACGTCACATCTCTTACACAAGTAATATGTAGTACTTTAGCATAGAGATATGAGAAATTGTATAATTAAAAATATAGCAAAAAATATAATGAATATGATATTGAATATATAACTCATGAATATAATATTATAAATATATAAATCGTCTGAAAAAATATTTAAGATTTCACCCTAATCTTCTCATACATTAGCATTAATTTTTGTCTAAACAATTTATGTAATAATTAGAATCTCGTTAGCTATAAACGAGGCGAAACATCTGACCAGAAGATAATTTGAATATTGTGCTAGTTTAGCACTAGGTTTTCAAGCATGCCTTCGTCCATATTAATTAATTGCAAAATGGACTATATTTTTCTATCTGAAATTTCCCCCATCCCACAAGTCCTCAGAAATTGCTACAATCTTTTCCTTAAACAGATCGACTTTTTCTCATGAAAACATGGTACTTATGATTGATCCCCTTGTGTTGTATTTCATCTCTCAGGCTTTGGATATATCCAGGCTTGTCTTTGCGAATGCTCCCTGGGAGAATGTTTAAAGCCTCATCCAAGCAGAAACGTGGATTTGTGTTTGTATGGAAAATCCTTATATACCCAAAATGTGGTCGTTTAATATATAATAAAGATAATAAAGCTCGATTTATCTTCCTTTATTTCGAAGGCGAAAACATTATTTCTTACAACACATGCATAATTTCATGAATTTCTTCTAAGCATAACGAACAAAAATAGAAATTTAACATAGAGCGAACAGAAATCGAAAGAAACTTTTCTGGTTTGCAAAACAGAGTCAACGACGTGGAATTGGAATGCAAATTAAGCTATAGAAATGCTAATTAGCGAGGTGAAAGTAGAGAAACATTTTTGCACATACCTTCGCATTTGAGGGAGCACTAATTGTGAAGTGGCTTTGCAAGCCTCCACACAACCTCGTCTTACTTTCCGGATTCTTTCTCGCAGCTCTGGACAATCTCGTGATTGGCCGATGCTTATTAAGAGATCTCGAAATTGTGCGATCTGGCTGTTTATGTCGTGAATATGCTGTAATATCAGAAAAAAATTCTACAATTATGATATTGAATATATAAGGAGAGAGAAGACTGCAGGTGAATTAGTTTTGTTAGTGTTTCAGATTTCGAGTCAGAAAATTAATTCTCCTCTTTACAAATATTTACGTCACCGGAAGTATTTAATGCATTTCCGTCGCGGAAAGTGAAATTGGACTGTTTGAGTTGGTATTGCAAATAATTGAACTACATTTCCTCATTCCTTTACATTCCCTGCCAGCTCCAAAGCATTTCAAAATGAGCAATCAATACTTTTACGCGAGATTTCTCGGTAATTAAATCACGAGGTAACGATTTAATTTACAAATTAATTCAGTCATTAATGCTTTAATTGACATGAGATTTTAAGCGCATTATAAACAAACTGTATACAAGATTGACTAATGCAAAATTTAACTGAAAAATCGTTGAAATTTATTACATAATCATAAATAATTTCAGCATGTTTCTAAATAAAATATTTTATGATTTTTTCTATTATGGATAAATATAATATATAAGTATATAATAATATTGAATATAGAGATATATAAAAAAAAAACTTTGTTCCGTATAATAAAAAAAGCTTGTGCTTGCACAAACTTTTGATTAAATTCCTACAATAAATTCTTGATGTAATCCGTTTATTATGCTTAATAGGGTTTACCATTTGTACGGTTCTATCAAGAAAGGAAACATTACACTGTCGTAGTTAAGATTAGAGGAGAATCAGTTTACAACTGCAATCAGTAAAGTTAATCCTGGAGTTAATCTGTTAAGAACTGAGAGATTTAGTGAGAAATTCCCAATATAATTTGTACATTTAGATCGTTCTAATATAAATATATGTATTTAATCGTTATTATCCAGATTATTATTAATATCAGGATTTCAAATTGGTTTTAAAGTTAATTGATAACATAATGTTCAAGCAGAGACTATTAATCGATATTCAATGGAACCTGATCCTGATATACTTCATAAACACGTGACACTAATCGGAAATAATACAATTTAACTCAAGCGCAATCCACATAAAAGATATATTTTTATCCCTATAACAATCACTCGCAGAAATTTAAATTGAAAAGCCATTCATTTGTATTTAACTAAAAAAGGGACGGAATTTATCAAGCAAACTGTTTTTAAAGAAGTTTTCAAAACGCAGAAAAATAATGAAATTGCTATTATAACACTAGGAAAAGATTTTTGACAGAGTGTAGATAAAACTTTGTTAATAAGAATAATATCATTCAAATCTTTTCAATGACATTTTAATAACGAGAAAGCTAATTAAGAATTGATCTTAAATGAGATTAAAATGCTTTCAAATTTTTCTCAAGATTCTAAAAGCTTTCTTTCTACTCTCTTGTCTTGGATTAAAACTTTTCTAGAAGAAAGCCCAGGTGAGGGTGAAAACTAAGACAAATCGCCTCTGAAAAAAGTCTCTGAAAAAGAAGTTAAAAAAAGTTTGCAGTCAAAGTAATTCACACCAGAAGTTTACTCACGAAGTTATATATATATATATATATATATATATATATA
>UCOH01004539.1:0-20892 GCA_900474275.1 Synergus japonicus | reverse complement strand
ATATATATATATATATATATATATATATATCCACCAACTTTGGCACCTATGTACGTTATCGTATCCTCCACTATCACCCTATCACCAAGTCCTCATATACTCGCTGGGCTGCGGAAGAGTGAAAGGATGCTGGCAACGAGAAATGGGGGAAGTATGTGGAGGGTTGAGAAGCGTGGAAACGAGGAAAACCGAGCGAGGAAACGATTCACCAGCCCCAATGTGGGCTCTATAATTCTATACGGGCGTGTGTTCCTGTAACGAAGGCAAACCTTTACGAGCTTCGTCACAGCTCACTCTGGCTTTCTGAAGTTCCTCCACCTCTTTCTCTTCTCTTCGTTTACGTCCATCTACTACCCCTTAGAAACTACCCCTTAGTACTCTCTTTCTCTCTCTCTCTCACACACACACTCTTTCTCGTTCAACGCAAAGTCGCTACCCCTCGGTCCATCACATTCGCCAATTGGCCACGTTCGACGATTTACTGCAACTGATTTCCACACTGACTAGGTCCTTTTCGAAAGAGCTTTAGAAAATAACGCGCTTTTAGTCTCAAGAATCGGCCGACTCGAGAAATGAGGACCGAAATTTTGTAAGCGGGCTTTTACCGCCGAGCTGAAAAACTGAACTTGTAGAACTGAAAATAGGAAACGAATCTTTAAATTAAAATTGAGAATTATACTAATAGTCATTTAAAGAAGTTGAAAGACAATTTCGTGATTAATTTTATTGATAAAACAACTTTTTCAGATAAAGTGCTCTCGATAATAGAAATGTCGGTAATTAAAGATCACATTGAATTTCGATTTGTCCAGATATTGGATAACGTTGCATCGCGCGTGTGGAAGTACAGAGATCAATTCTCACGTTATTCGCTTCACGCTGTAATTCGCTACATTCGACTTTGCCGGTGAAACGCTCGAATGACGGCAGATCATTCATTCGAAGCTTGTTCCAAGAGAGACAGAGAAAAATAGAGCCGGGTTTAAAGGGGTGGGAAGCGAAGAAAAAATTGAAAACCAATATCGCGCCCAGTGCACGAACAGGCATGCCAGTTTATTTTTGCGATTTTAAACGGAAGATTGATTGCGCCGAGGCGTCCGCTAGTCTGGTCCGCTGAATTTCTATTTCCATCTTGATCGCTCTGACTACTACCGGTTACATTTTACTCAGTGTTCAAACTTTGAGATCCATGAGGTTAATTTGAAGCGTGGAGGTGGCATTAATCTAAAGTACTATTTAAAGAACCAGAATTAAATTACAAAAATTGGAAAAAGCATTTAGGCTCTGCAATTCCTGGTAATTTGGTTAATCATATTCAATTAGACCCGGAATATAAGAAGTAATTAATAATGAATAAAAGATATATTTGCTACCTGCTTTATTATTCTAGAAGAGGATTAAATTACCTTTTTAACTTTGTCCATTGGCCTAGAAGACAGGGCTTGGGCTATGGAACACAGCTGTTTCCGGAATCTCATTTTTTTTACTAAATTTAAGCATATTTCTGAGAATAGAGACGTGCAATTTAATCGGGATGTAAGGTATCAACTATCGAGGTCAGTTCTTCTTGTTAAAGCAATCTTGTGGTCTTAGGAACTAGATGTAGGCAGGACTGTTAGTGTCTTCGATGTCTAACAAGCAGAAACTATGTTAAGAGGGTAAATAGCCAAAATATAACAGGATATGGAAAATTTAATTGGACGAATTTTTTTAATAAGTTGAGTGAAATTTAGCAAGTTTGAAGTAATTTAAACTAAGCTTTGATCAAACTAAGTTTTTAAAATCAATTAAATTATTAAGGAGCTGATAAAAACTCATTGAACTTTACGCATAATCTTAACTTATCTTGAAAATTAAGGTTAATAACTATCTTGCCTGGGTTTTACTATTTACTAAGTAGAAGCACGTCTGCATAATCAATTAATGCATCAACACCTAATCGATAACAGTCAATTAATTAAGTAGAACTAATCATTCATAAATAATTACACAAGTGATAGAAGTTTTGAACTGATAATATAAAGCGTTCATTACTCATTGATGGGGTTTAATGCCTATAATATTAAACAAGTCTCTTGTGAAGGAAATTTGCCTTTTACTTTCTTCTTTTGTCTCGTGCAACGTTGAGCGTATCGACCATGTAACAGCAGCGCGTTTAATTAAAATTGCCTTCTCTGCGTATGTAAACGTAGCGGTGGGGAACGTGTCGTCAATGTGATATTCTAACGGCAGGAGCTTAATAGAGTTGATATTAACCAAACAAACAGGTAAATTGTTTCACGTTAAACGTACGTCATACGCACAAACTAGCTTTCACACCAAAAAAAGTGTAGGATGTTTAAATTAATAGCAAGTTAACTGTAATAATTGTCCAGATGTTTTTCTGTATTAAATAAATAGAGTTTAATTAAGCTTTTCCTAATAAGTTGTTTGCGCTTTGATTTCAAAACTACGAGGGGAAATATATGGTGAATCGACATGTAGGTCCACCTTAATTGGACACGCAGACTTTATTAATTTGTTTCGCGATGGAGAGTAACTTTAACCCTTAACGATTCACCCTTCAAACTTCCCTTTTCTACCACACATTGTGCAATACTACTTCGTCAAATATATACCTATATAATATAATCCCTCTTTATCAGCACAAATTGAGATGCTATAACGAATAATGTTTTTGTAAATTCATAACTTTTGAAACTTTTTCATTAGGGTGGACCGTAAAGGGTATATCATTTTGTTTAAATGTTTTACAACATTCTCGGCTGTTTGTGAAACTGAAGAGGGAAGATCTACTTTAGAGTGTTTTTTAAAAGTCTTTTTTGGTTTGAAGTGCAGACCACATAGGTCACCAGGGATTCCAAAAATGTTGTATCTCTCATTTCCTCTCTTTTTCTCCCCTATGTCTTACCGCGGCAACTGTATTGTTCCTCCATAATAAGGTATTTTAATTGGTGGTTGTTATTATGTTGGCCTCGAATACTCCCCAGTGTCCGAAACAACAGCTTAGCAGAATCGTTCGGAAAAGATACTCGGCACTCGCCACTGACCGAGGGTCAGCCTGTGTTTCGACTGCCTCGCGCCCGATTAATTGCAAGCTGCCCAAGATTTATCGACGTAGAACGAGCTAAAACGGTATTCCACGATTTTTCCCCTACAGTAATTGCCAGGTACGATTACTAATTACTTTCACCAAAAACAGACTGAATTGTCATCTGTGATGAAAATCCTGAAGCTCACGAAATTCATAAATTATTTTTCTGCTTCATTAGAAAGGTTTCATTGAAAAAATATGCTAAAATATTTTCAGGAAACTAAAAGAAATTGATATTAGATTTTCGGCTTTTAAATAATTAATATCGAAAGTAGTGTCGACTTGGGTTTGAAAAAATGTAGTTGAAAAGCTACCACGAGAGCTGGCTCGTATATGCATATTTCAGAAGCCATTAACGGCTTTAGCTGGCTCGCTTGTAGTCAGATAACGTGTCCTTTTATTTTTCTTTTTAGGGTCTTTTTGGTCTATCTTGACCTTCTCTATCTCGTATACCAAAGTCGAGTCCGTCTCTACAACCCCGGATTTTCAACCCTGTCGTCGAAATCGAGACAACCTAAAGCTCCAGATATACCAGCTCCAGGCGCCTTGACATTCGATTTCCTTTTGTCTGGTGTACAGTCTCAGAAAAAAACTAATTTTAATATATTCTCTTGTCTTTTCTAAAATTATTTTCCCACCTAAATTGTATTCTTCTGATTTGAATCAATGAGTTTAGCTGAATAAAAAATGAATTAAAACCCTAGTTATTTAATCACTTCAAAAATTAAAGATCTTAAACTGCAAAACCAGCTTTAAAATGAATCTCTATTCTAGATTATATTTTATGAATTCGATTCTGAATATGACATCATGAAAAGAGCATCGCGGTTGGCAGGTCTAATTTCCTCACTCGATTCTCTTTGAGGGTCCAGAGCGAATGATTATTCAGTGGCTGAGATTTCTCTGCATCACGTAAATGATCTCGCCCTGTTTCCTCGTCCCTGGCACTCGGCAGGGATTTAACGCTCACTTTTACACAGGGTAAGTCAATTAATCCTTTGACTTTTTCCTGTTTCAGGTGAGTAAGCGGCTGTTACGACTTAAGCTCCTGACAGTAAGTAATTAAGTCCGCGTAAAGGTTCACCTCTGCCTATAGCGGTCCCCTTGCGCGTAAGAGCCCGACGTCGTTATTAACGCCATTATTAAAGCGGAGAGGTTCTAAATCCTGAGAGAGAACGAACCACCACATCCTCCACTGGGTCCTTTCAAGTACGATAATGAAATAAGGCAAAGTGGACAACACTTTTTTTCCACCCTTTTCTTCAATCCTCTCTTTTTCAATTCTTTTTTCATTTGTTTTCGAAATTGTTATCCCCTTGAACAGCTTCTGCTGCCCTTCCTTCTTTCTACATGGCACGGGGCGACGCGAAACATCGTTCGAAAATCCCGAGGGTCAACCGTAAATTTCTCTCCGCGTATCAGTGGTTGGCAACCTTTAATTAGAAAGAGACGATTAGGCTCTTCAACCCTCGTTAGATGTTGTGATTCGAATCCTCCAGAGGAGAAATCGCCAACCTCGGTTTAAACTCTCTGCGATAATCTACAAATGCTAAAATGTTGATTTATTAAGCATTCAATTTTTCTTGAATATTTTTAAATGATAATCTTCGACTGGTTACAGAAAATGAGTTAGTACAATAAATCGCTAATTGATGGTAACTATTGCAATAAAAGTTGAAATCATATTTTTTTCAATTATCCAACTTCAATTATTTTTTCAATTGTTTTTCTGAAACTCTCTTTTCAGAAGTCTTTTGCGCGGCACCGCGGTAATTAATGTTTAACTTCAAGAGCGACATTTCTTCTTTGTATCCGCGAATGGCGCGATCCAAGTTTCGAGTGAACTTTCACGTGGGTGGCCTCGAATCGTTACCGAAAGTGTTCAGTGTCGCGTGTAGACGGCTCACATGCGATTCTAGGAACAAAATTAGGAACGTTGAAAAAAAAAAACTTGTTTCAAACCACTCTCGGTCTGTCGTGCCACGTGAATATGTGTACTACGAAACGCATTTCGGATCTGAACTTATAAGGATCAGAATTTCGACTGGCGGCATGCCTCTCTTCCTGTTACGGATAGTACGCGATCTCGTGATTAGGCTATGACCGAATATGTTTTTTGGTATTTCGTGTTTGCAAACACAACATAAAAGTAAACGATTTCATCTCCCGAGCCTTTCGTCCTTCATTCGCCTGCAACTGACTTAATTAGTCTCTTCATCTCTGCTTATACAACAAATTAAAATTACTTTATTCAATTAAAATTTCTCGAAAATATATTTATATTTTTTATTTATTTATTTTTTATATTCACTGTTAAAAAAAAACTGATCAAAATTTAATATAGTGTGAGTAAAGTCATTTCCATATACCGTAAATTAAACTTAATATACCATTATGTTTTAGAATTAATATACAGCCATATTAACATATGGTAATATATCAAATTTAATTTAAAGTACATGCAAATGACTTGACAAAATATATATTAAAAGTATATTAATTTTGCAAACATTTCTAACAGTGTCTCTTCCAAATATTGCAAGGGATTTAAAAAATTTCAAGAATATTAATAAAAAGTACTTTAAAAACTACATAATAGAAGAAATAATATAATATAGTTATTTATACAAAAGGCTTCAAATTATTGAGTTTAGAAGAAAAATTAATAGTGAAAAAAAGGATCCAATATAGTTAAAGAAACACTTCCTGTTGATAATAAATGTCCCGATATTTTACATCTGGAGAAGATCATATTAGGATTTGATAGCATAAGCATATTTCTAGAGGATGAGCCAGGTAGCATAGGTTATCCGGTGGTCCATTGGTCAGCAGAGGTTAGCCAACCACCGGGAGGCCAGTCCTGCCCTCGTTGCTCGTGTGAAATAGTGGCTGGCCACGCTCCAACCTCATACGTTAGTTCCGTTCATACGTAACCTACCTGACAACCTCCCTTTGCCCCTCATGTACTTTCTCACATGAATGTGCTTGCACACAAATAAACCTGAGTTTTCACACAAGCTAGCTAAGCTTTCTCTGTGTCTTTCCCTCCATCCTTATGCACGTTCTCTCCTCTCGGATCACGTATGAATGTACGCGAAGGAAGCGTCCTCGGTATGTACGATTCGCACACTTGGTTTTTGGTAGGTCAGCTCGACCCACAAATGTAGGACCTAGAACCCACTAGCAAAACCCGTGATAACTTACTACTACTGCTTACACTCTATTACGCGAATTATCCGCCCATGAATGTATCTCGAGTGTTATCGCGGTATTATACTGACTCCACTACTTTTTTCTTATCCGAAATGCATTCATGGATTTCCGTGTGGAAATTGCCCAGCTTACAATTAGCCATTTTTCAATGTTGTCCCTCTAGACGGCCCAGGATTTTGTCTCACTTAACGAATATCAAATTATATTAAATATATAATGCATGTGGAACAATACACAAAAGACTCCGACCCCTTTTCATCTGCTCATTAATATTCTGTCTTCTTCACTGCGTTATCTTGATGAATTGCTCAGTGTTTCTGAGAGAGGAATCATTGGACCAGTCTGCATTTGTATGGTATTTAGCCTGTGAAGTATATTGTTCAATTACGGTTCCACTGGCAAAGAGAAAAGTACCCAGAATGATGTCGTTTATCATATTTTATTGCTTTGGTACGCAAGCTTCATTGTTTGCCGGCTGTTTTGTTTCCGGTTATTATTTGGCCACCGCAGTTCTTGCTGCCGAGTTATTATACTCGTATGACGTGAGAGTGAAGTTGGAGTTACGACTTTTCCTCCCTAATAACCCCACTCTCTTCTCACCCATTGGTGGTGTCTGGCACCGAGTTCTAAGTATATATTCTGTGTAATTTATATTTACTTTCTATTATAGAGAAGAGGAAAAATATATTTTTATTAAATATAGAAAATTATCAAATATCATAAAATTTCTGAAAGAAATGTGAATCTTTATATTGTGAGACATCCACTTATTTTCCGGAAAAATGGTAACTCACTTTTTCGAGATATTGCTTTGCAATATAAAAATATAAACGCCACTGATCTTTGTTAGACTTTATAGTGAACTATCGTCTTTATTCAAAATGCATTCAAGCTCTGTGAGATACGTTTTCGGCCCTGTTGCCTGAATATATGTGTGCACAAAGATTCAGGGGTAAACGTGACCTCGTGTGAAACATCCGACCTCCATACGTTGGCGACTGTTATGGGAATTTATGACACGTGAGACAATGGCAGGCGAGAAGAGAAAAATGAGGAAAATACGAGCAGCTGAGTTCCCTTTTCAGGAAAACGTATACGACGTGAAGAAGGCTCTTATTTACATAGTCTGGTGCGTCTGGTTATGATTTTCAGGAGTGCAGTGTATATACGGCGTGTTTAAGTGGTCGAGAAATTGCAGCGCTAATTTAAGAATAATGACTAGTAACGAAATTATCTAGTGTAATATGAAATAACACATAAAAGAGAGTTATATATCTCTCGACAAACTCTTAATATTATTTTCAAATCAATTCCAACCGCTCGGGACAGTAAACCTATTATCTGCACTATTATTGCCACTTCTCTCTCAGAAATGATCTTTTCTCTCTTATCTCGGCACGGATTGCCTCTTAACATCTATTTTATGCAGCAAATAAGTCTCTCTTAGTGACTCGACCATCCTGGTGCATTTTCAATGCAACGATGAAACACCTTGGAAGAAAAAGTAAATATATTCCGAGCATTTTTAATATTTCATCCCGTATCTAGAAAGGAATAAAGTAAACTTAAAAATCGAATAAAAATAGGAATGTTTTATTTTAGAAAAATGTAATTTCTTTATTATCCTAGTAAATTTAAATTCCAGAGTCACTTTTCTCTTTTTTAGAGTTTTCATTACGTACCATATTGCAAGCGACAGTAAAGTAATAGTCGCAATTAAAATGAAATCGTATGGTTCATAAAACTTTTCTGAGAACGCTCTGTGCGAAGATAATTTCTCGACCTACCGGAAAAATGCGTGGGGTGACGTATAAAAAATTCCTACGTGCGCTTTTACGTACGCATTTTATACAGACTCACGACGACGAGTTTGCAAGATAGAAATTATCCATCTGTTATTAACGGTCGATTTTACGAGATAAACGTGTGCACATTAATATCTACGATGTAATGGCAGCGTACCTACGAGATTCCCTTTTCAGTGGCTGGTTCTTAATCGAGGAGCAAATATTAATTGTATACCATTATACTCGTGTCTTGCTCCCAAACGTTTTATTTCAATCGTTAGCGAAAGCAGCGATCGCTACACGCCCACAAAAGAGATTCATTGCTCATTTTAGTCACCTCATGTATTCTTAATCTAATCATTTTCTTGGTTAATCAATTTATTTATTATTATTCTTTGAATATGGACAAGTCTTAAAAGGATCGATTCTTTACGATACTTCCGGAAGTTCAAAAGGTTAGTCCCACATAAATTTCCCAATCTGGAACAATGCTTTGTCTCGAGAGGTTTCGCCAAGGAAACCAGGAAAGCCTAACAAGGGCCATGTTTAGGGCGAAACTCGTTTGCTAGTGTGAAAGCGCTAATGTTAATATTTTTTACAAGAATGAGGAACTCCGCATTTGGCTTTAACATTGACCACAACGTGTAATTTCTCCTTGTTTCTGAAGAACATGCCATTGAGGTTCAAAGTAAATAGCAAATAAAATAAGAAATTTCATTGTTGACTAAATACACCAAAAAAACATTCAGGAAAATAATTACGATGCAAATGATAGCTTGTTTTAATATTTATCAACTTGCATTTAGAACTGCACTGAAAAAAAACATTTTTCATCACAACAAAAACGTTTTGTTAAACATTTTTTGTTGTCTCAACAAAATTTTGCTTCCTAACACAAAATTATTTTGTTGGTAACACAAAATTTTTTTTGAGCCTGTTTTGGCCTAAAGAAAGTTTTGTTGTGCCAACACAAATTTTTAGTTAGACCAAAAAATATACGACAACGCACGCGTGTCCGTCAGTCAACAAAATAATTTTTTTGGGCCAATAAAATAGTTTTGTTAGGCCAACCAAATGACTCAACAAACAAATTTTGTTAGCACAACAAAACAGTTTGGTTGCATAAATAACAACAAAATTATTTTGTTGAGTCAACCAAATTTTTATTGGTCAAGCCAAACTGTTTTTTCAGTGTGAATCAATTATTCAATATTTATCTTAAAATTCGTATATTACCTAAGATAATATAGGAAATTAGCGAGCCTTTTCCATAATTAAGAAAAGTGGAAATGCGCTTTTGAAGGAAAACTTCAACTATCAAAGCAAGCAAAGCCGTCCGCCTCTGAAAGATCCATATCTATGGATTTAATATTCACAGTATGTATTCCTTTTAAGATTCCTTGAAGACACACCGAACTTGAAGTGTCTTACAGGTTAATTTTAAGGCAGATGCGAAGAGTCTGAGCATTCAAAGCAACTCTAGCATCACTACCAACCGATGCTCTTTCACGGATGTTTCTTAAGTTGCGAAAATCATTACTGAAACGATTTTCTTCTTAACCCTAGTAGCTATTTAATTTATCCTTAAAGCGCACCCTTTTAAATCTAGATGCTTCAGTTTGAAAATATATAATTAAATTTTATAATTCTTAATAGAAAGAAGCATTTTCTGCACTAAAGCAAGATAAGAATATTATATCTACTTTATTTAATAAATATTCACTATATTCTCTCTCACTTTATGAATGCCATAATGAAAGCTCAGTTGGATGCCTTTCTACAAGTGAAACAATACCCCTTTGTTTTCATCTCATTAGTTTATTGTTCTGTGTTTGTAAAATTGAATTTGCAAAGCACGCAAGAAATTTTATTCTGTTTTAAAAAGTGTAGACTCGTGCGGCGGAAAACAAAGGTATATTATTAAAAACTTGATGTTTTAAAATATTTTCCCGCATTGAGTTTAGGACAATGTTTTGTTAAATAAAAAGCGGTTTAAAAGCTTCTTCAGAAAAGCACCCATATAAAAAATTCCATGCGTTCTGCCTTATTTTCTTGCTGTTTTTAAGGTAAGAAAAACAAAAAGCAATAGCTCGAAACAATTAAAAATGAAATTCAGCAGTTTTGCATCGCAGGCTTTGATTTTATAGTGTAATTAATAATTTTATAGTTATAACCTTACTATCCTCACTTTCATTATTAACTATTGCAATTACTCTGAAAGGCCAACTTGCTTTCCTATTCCGGAACTTCACGGGCTATTATTATATGAGAGAAGACAGAGTTAAAGTCTATTAAACATTTTTTTTGCCATCACTGCAATTTCATCGCAAATGGAGATATACGTATATTTGTCTGCAGGTGAATGTCCATGCAAAGCGTGAACGTAGCCATTAGGTCTCCGCACCCTCGTTTTATTTACGAGTCAGCTGGAATGAGAGGTTCTTAACTGCTGGACGGCTTCCCTTAAAATCCTTATTTAATTACTCCATGGAGTTATTGTCACGTCATTGACTGTCTTATAATACATTTCGTGGCCCATTAGGTCGTTCGCCGAGGATGCTAAAACCTCCAAGTTTGGTTTTATTTTCAGCGGTAATAAAGCTTTAAAGTTTAAACCGATATTCGAATAAATTTTCCCTAAATTTACCATTTATCAACACAGAAACACGATTTTATGTCGATGAAAAGATTTAAATTATGCAACGAAAAGCTGGAAGAAGTAGCTGCTTTAAAAAATTTTATTGATTTCTTGAAATTCAAAATAATTTCAGTTAGATTTATATGATTCTTTGGATTTGAGTTAATGGAATTTCATGGAGTTTAAAAACGAATTTAGCGAGGTTGTAAAATATGTAATGCGATTTTTAGAAATATATACGACTTTCACTTAACATGTGAAGAGCGGCATTTGAATCGGTCAGAAATTCATTTAAAAGTGTGAATAGTTATAACGTTATTAAGCCAGGGTAACCAGAGAAAGAGGTAGAAAAAAATAGTGGAAAACTCAGGGAATTTTAAATCTGGTTCTCGCTGGTCTTCCTGAGTTTATCACACTGAGTTTATCACTCTGACTTCAAATCGTAACATTATGCAAGTTCTAGATTTGATATCCTATAGTGCCTTCATTAATGTCAGTTTTGATGTTATGTGTGGGGTTTTACTTTTTTCAAGAGTCTCTGGAATTAAGGCTGTCATAATGCTTTCGGGTATTATAGCACACGTCTGACTTTAAAACCCATTCATCATCCTGGATAAGGGCTAAACTAAGTCTAATATTATGACACTGTCACGCACAACCCTGCCAGCTATTTTGCAGCCTCGACCTTTATCCTTTATTCGTGTCATAAATTATTTTCAACTCTATCACTCATAATGTGACTTCAGCAGCACAACTTTTAGTGGCCAATATCATTAATGTCTTTTTAATATGATTAGAAACCATATTATAAAATTAAAATACGCTTATCCTATTATCTGGCTTCTTTTCGCTGAATCTATAAGAGTAGCATAATTTTGAATAATTTAAAAGATGCATTTTCATTAAAACGCCCCTGTGAAGAAAAATTTAATTTCAGCCAAGTTGTAAAGTACTTTCTGTAAGAGAAACCGAGGAAAATACAAAGAATAACAATGAAGATAGATAAAACCGCAATGAAAAACAAAGTTGCATAAAGGTAAAGAAAGAGTGTAAACTTAAGCTTGTAGTGTAAGCAAAGAGAGTTCAGCATCTGTGTAATTTTACGAGAGAGCAGAGGGCGAGATTTAAATTTCTTTTTGCAATGAAGTCGGTTTATGGTAAGGTAAAGTAAGTCCTACTTGCGACTTTCCAAAACAGAACGCCTGCATCACTCTTATTGAAAGAATTCATGCCTCGAGGTGAATTGAAGAGCAGAACTGAGCTTTAATATCTCGCGGGACCAGAAGAGCATGTTTTAAGAGACCTTGCATTTTCTGCATCTGCAACGAGCCACCTTGGCTTGGATGTGGAAGGGAAGTCGAAGCTGACGAGTTTTTCTATTCTCACTCCCACTAGCAAGTGGGAGAATGACACAGAGGAGATGGAAGATGAAAGAAATCAGGGAGCCCGCGGACTATATTAAAATTCTCTTGGAAATACTCACAGAGTAAACGTTACTACAAATACAAATACAATTACCCGAAGATTTTTTCCTTTCCGGAACACGCCAATTGAGAAACAGGAAACAAGATCAAAATTGTTTTTACTTGTTGATGCAAGTCGAGCTACATATTTCTTTTATTTTACCCTTCACTTGTACTACACAATTCTCGCAATGTCGAAATCTGAAGCAACTCTTTTTGATTGGATTTGTATTCGCTACCTGTACCTTAGGATCAAGATCAAAGCTGACAATTAATTTTAAGGAATTAAAAAGATTATTGCAGATTAAGATATTTTAACTTAAGGTACCTGCTGGAACCAGTGTTTTCTTCCAGAAAACAGTCATCTTGGATTCTCTACTCCATGAGATACCTTATCTAGCTTTAAAACGAGGACTTTCATCTTAGTGACGATTCACAATATGGCTACTCTGTATATTCATATAAGTGAAGGTTATCGAAGCATAGATATGAGCTTGTCACTCTCTGGGGAAAAAATGAACATCAGATTGAAGAGAGAGGAAAAACGAGTTGGTTATCCTTGTCTCTCTTTAGATTACATATTTAGAGAGAGATAGCCTTTCCTCTCACTTCTCCTTTCACTTTCTAGCAAATACCGATGCTGATTGCAGTTTCTGCGTTTCTACTACACAGTGAGCAGACCATTTCCACGAGGAACTTGAATTTGCTCGCTCATCGCACTTGAGATAATAAATTCCTCGTGATATTGTTGACCTTGTCAGTGATAATAAGTGCTCCAATTTGGTGAAAAGTAACAGTGAAAATGGTATCTTCGAATTCGATAATATTTATAGCAATAGCCGTAATTGCTATTAAGTGCGAAAGTATTAATGCGTACAGAATATTAGGTTTGTTTCCGTTGAATACAAGGAGTCACTTCATGATGAACGAGCAATTAATGAAGATTCTTGCGAAAAAGGGACACCAAGTGGATGTTGTCAGTCACTACCCTTTGAAAGAATCATTTCCTAATTACAAAGACTACAGTTTACAAGGCTCATTGCCCAGTTTGAGAAATAATTTCAGTTACAATACAATGCAAGCAGTGATGGCATCTTCTTTCAAAGAAATGTTGGAATTGGTTGGAAATCCTGTGTGTGCATTGCTTAAACATCCTGTGATAAGTAATATCATTAAAAATCCACCCAAGGATCCACCTTACGACCTCGTAATAATGGAGGTAAGTTTTCTTGTATGACTGAAAAACAATAAAATATAGTCACAATTTTTCAGCAGAGGAATCATCAACTTTATTATTTTTTTTAGGTTGTCGGATTTCATTGTTACTTTGCTTTTGGTCGACACTTGAACGTACCCATGATAGGTATTACCACAACATCAATATACGACTGGTCAAATGAACCTATGGGAAATCCTAGCAGTCTTGCATTTGTTCCTTCATTTTTTTCTACTATGCCCCCAAATATGAATTTTTGGCAACGTTTACAGAACGTATTGCTCTTTGGATTTGTTCGACATGAATTTAATTCCTACGTCGAGAGACAAAAAAAATATATCGATGAAAATTTTGGATTAGGATATCCTAGTATTGGAGAACTTGAGAAGGAGTTATCCTTATTATTAGTGAATTCATATCATTCTCTAAATGGAGTAAGACCATTGACTCCAGGTGTTGTTGAAGTGGGAGGATTACATATTGAAGATAAAAATGAACAATTAATTCCTGTTAGTATATTACATATGCTTTTACTCATAATATTTTTTTTTCATATAATTTAACATCATTCTAGGAACTACAAAAGTGGTTAGTGGAGAGTACACATGGATGTATTTACGTGTCCTTTGGATCACAGGTGAAACTTGAGTCCTTTCCAAAAGAAACTATCGAAGCTTTTTATGCCACTTTCAGAAATATAGCACCCGTTCGAGTATTAATGAAAATTGCAAATAAGGAAGAATTGTTACCTGGACTTCCAAAGAATGTTAAAACACATCCTTGGCTTCCTCAGAATGCTGTTCTAAGTAAATATACAATCCTTATCCTTTTATTTTACTTATTTATGAAGTTTTTATTTTGTGTCTCACTATGACTAATCTTGAAATTATTATATTTCAGAGCATAAAAATGTTAAAACTTTTATCACTCACGGCGGCCTTATGGGAATCTTAGAATCAATTTATCATGGAGTTCCCATGGTTGGAATTCCTCTTATCGGCGATCAAATTCATAATTTAAATGCATGCGAAAAGAAGAAAATTGCAGTATTGATCAACAAAGAAAATATTACTGAAAACTCATTAACGGAAGCTGTTAATAAGGTTCTAAGGGACCCTGAAATCAGGTAAAAGTTGATGACTTCAATCTCAATATAGATAATTTTTTTACTTTCGTTAATTCGTTCTTTTACAGAAGTAATATAGCGAAAATTGCAAAACTTTATTTTGACCGTCCAATGAGTCCTCAGGACACTGCCATTTTTTGGATAGAGTATGTCATTAGAAACGGCAATGTCTTAAGATCACCAGCTACCGATTTGGAATGGTGGCAAGTTGAACTACTGGATGTCTATGGTTTTATATTATTCACAATTCTGATCATCATTTATATTCTGATATTTATATTCAGAAAATTCTTCAAATATTTGTGTGTTTTCACAGGCACCGGTAAAGATGCGCTCTTAAAAAAGAAATTAAAATAATTACAATAGAATCTAAATATTTTGAATGTAAAACTTCATTTAATTAGAGAAAAATCAGACTCTGTAAGAAAATGTTAATACATTGAAAAACGTGCATTAGGAGATTTGTTCCCTACTTTCAATTTACAAGCAAATTCGCGTGAAATCATCGTCTGCGAATAATTGAATAGATATTTCCGTTCGGTTAAGAGGCACTCGGTACGTATTGCTTTGAAAATCGTTTAAGGCGAAAGCAGTTTGCTGGCCCGGGATTTCGAAGCGGAGCTCTGATTAAATAAAACGTGTCTGATATGGTGGATTTAATTTAGAGAGGACGAACGCACTGAGGAAGGGCGCACCACTTCGCTCTAGGTTTCCGCTGCTTTCCGGAATAAATTGAAAATGATTGCGGAGACGCTTACCGTTCGAACACTCCGAATGAATGGATTCCCGGAGGTAATGACAGCCTAGGGGCACCTAAATGCTTTGAAGTTACCCTCGTCCCGATGAAATACGATTTACCACTCGAATCGCACCTGCACTGCGATAGTACATTTTACAACAGAGTAGAAGCGAAGCTTTTTTCCAAAAACTTGGTACACGCGAGGCCGCCGAGTTCAATTATATTGTAGTATATACTGTTCAGGTTTATCACTGGGCCGAAAAACTCGAAACACTGAGAAATCAACTGCAATTTGAACGAATGTTGCAGGTTTGTGAATAATTAGTGAGAAATAATTGAGGTCATTGAAATTCTCTATCATCGGTGCCTATCTTTTGGAAGTTCCGGCGTAGCTTTTATTACATGGAATATTACACTAGTTTATCAAAGGTGGGAAAACTTTTCAGCGGTTAGGGACTCATCGAGAGAGCTCATCTGTAGGGTCAAAGGATTGATCAGTGATCGTAGACGATAGTCGAAAGTTTTCTCATCAGCTCTAATTTACTGATTGAGCAATAATAATAAATTGTGGAAAGATTTACTCGGGTTTTTGGCTGGTTCATACAAAACTATCGCATATTCAGTTACAGGTTTGTTTCACACAAGCTTGATATAATTGTAGTAAAAGATTGACTAGGATGGCAAAGATGGAAGCCTTGGCAATCTTCTTCTGCCGAAACCATTAGCCATAGACGCCGCAATTGCGAACACGAGGAAGGAAGAAACGCAGCAGCTCACCTTACGTTTACACTCGATGCTCTGAAAAGTGCTGCTCACAAGAAATCGAGGAGCCGGTACTTAACGGACTTCGATAATCGATTAGAGGGAGAATGTCGATGGCAGCTCGCGCTTCTCTCACATCTCAGCATCGCTCGACGACTTCAAATGGGCGGGAGAAGAAAAAAAAACGTGAGGGATTTTCAGTGTTAGACGCGCCTCCGTTTCGAAGGAGTAGATGAAAATTCTTGAAGGATTTCATCGATTTTCAATTTTTAGCTACGTTTCCTTTATCGCCTTTTAAACTAATTCGATTATATGGGGAACGCGTAAAATATTTGAGAACCAATTTTTCTTACTTTTAAGAGTTAGATACTTCAATAGGTATACTTATATATGTATAGTGAATAGCGTCTCGGGAATCAATTGCAATGGGAGTATTAAGTTGTACCTATCTGAAGTAAAACTTCAGCAGTTTTACAAGTTTTAACCAAGTACCTCGTACTTTCGACATTGATTTAATGAGCGTCGTATAACCGACTCGTTGGTTGATCTATGAAATACGCTGGAGAACACTAAGAAGACGAAATGAGTTTTGAAGAAAAAGCTTATGGGCTGAAAAGATAACCAACAGGTTGAATTGAATTCTCAAATGTGTTGAATTTAAACGATCCTATTATACTATCGGAAGTCAGAGTCAGAATTGCAATTAAATTTATTTAATCAATTATTAGAGACACATTAGACCAGAGGTCTAAATAAGTCTAATTTATTTTTTACCCGGACAGAAGTAATAGAAAAGTTCTACTCTATTTAATTAAAATAGTTTCGAAGTTATTTTCAAATGATACAGATAAGACACTTAGGAATGATTTTATTTACATATTTTTCCCTGTTTGTAATTTTAATTTAGTTCTCTCTCGTAATTGAGGTTTGTTTACTTTTAGCTATCGATTCAGGGTTCTTGGAAAATTTTCTTTGAATGTATTATTCGCTCGTCTTAATTGTGTTTTGTTGATATCTGAATTTTCTTTGGTCTTGTATAATGTTTACATCCTTGGGTCCCTTGTATTTCTGTTAGTTCGTCTTTGACTCTCGATCGGAAAGGTTCTGCGGGAAATTATAAGTATTAAATTCAAGTGCAAGTGAAATTATGTATCTAATTTTAAGTGTAAGTGCAAGTGCAGTAGTGTATTTAGTGTGAATGCCAATGAATGGATTACAGTAGTTCCAGGTTCGGGGGATATTTGAATTTTCGATAGAAAAAAAGGTATACTATCGGAAGTCGGAATCAGAATTGCAATTAAATTTATTTAATCAATTATTAGAGACACATTAGACCAAAGGACTAAAAAAGTCTAATTTATTTTTTACCCGCACAGAAGTAATAGAAAAGTTCTACTCTATTTAATTAAAATAGTTTCGAAGTTATTTTCAATATGATACAGATAAGACTCCTAGGAATGATTTTATTTACATATTTTTTCCTGTTTGTAATTTTAATTTAGTTCTCTCTCGTAATTGAGGTTTGTTTACTTTTAGCTATCGATTCAGGGTTCTTGGAAAATTTTCTTTGAATGTATTATTCGCTCGGTCTCTTAATTGTGGTTTGTTGATATCTGAATTTTCTTTGGTCTTGTATAATGTTTACATCCTTGGGTCCCTTGTATTTCTGTTAGTTCGTCTTTAACTCTCGATCGGAAAAGTTCTGCGGGAAATTATAAGTATCAAATTCAAGTGCAAGTGCAATAGTGTATGTAGTGTCAGTGAATAGTGTGAGTGCCAAGGAATGGATTACAGCAGTTCCAGGTTCGGGGAACATCTTGAATTTTCGATGGAAAAAAAAGGTAAGACTTTTATTCGAAAAAGTTCAAGGTTCATTATACCGATTTTCGGGAAGTAGAACAACAATATTTTAATGAAATAAAATTTAGAATAATTTAGTATATCAATGTTAAACTACGACCGAGAATGTCAGCTATATTTTCTAGAATTTCTACAAAACCGAAAATCTCTTTCAGTCTAATGTTATTTCCACCTGTCGACAGCAAATCACGTAACTCGAGAAATTCGCAAATGGCTCTAACTTGTTTTACCCAGTACATTTGCGAAACCTAATTTGCCTAATTTTTCGAAGTGTTGAATCGCATTACGAATGCCCCATTACGGCACCTTTCCACCAAAGAGGTCGTTTTGAACTAGATAACGTTTCATGGAGATCGAAAACTACTTTTGAAAAAGAGTTTACCGTTTATTACTGTGAATCATAAAGGCAATTTAATCCAACGACCCGTGGGAAATCATACCTGCTCGCATTGCATATCGGGTTGACACGAGTAAATGTATGAAAACTTTCTGAGAACGAATTCATGGTGATTTACCAAGCAAAAGAATGAAATATATCATATTTATTTTGAATCTAATCAAAGCATTAATTTAACTTTTCATTCTTTTTCCATAAAAAAATACAGTCTACTCACTGGTGTATTCGCACAATAATTAAACTGGAATATTTAAGGAATATCTCTTTCGGAAAAAATAAAGAGGAAAGTTTTGATCTTTTAAATTCATAAAACTAACTTTTTATGCCAGTAAGAATTCACTGCCAAGTAAACTTCTTCTCAGTAAAACTTAGTTAAAGAAAGGCAATCAAAAAGTGAGATGGAGTTTCAATAACGGAGGATCAAGTTAAACATGCCTATACCTCGTCATGTATAGACTCTTCTTTATAAGAAAAATTTACGAAAGGTATATACTTTTTCATTAGTATATCAAAACACGGATGTTGAAAATTGTGTAAATTAAATGAACTTCTATAAATTACAGGAATACACCCTTATCCAACCTCTGTGATGACCAAATTACGTAAATCATGTTTTTTCTTTACAGTTTGCATGAATTTAGCATATCGTAAATTCTTATACAGTAATATCCTAATATCCTACATCATAAAAAATACTCATATTTGCATTAACTGCAGATTGATGTTAATTTTTGGACAAGAATTCTATTATGATTTAAATATCATCTGCAACACTGGATATTTTTAAGAATACTTTAATACTAAGTTATTAGGTATATTATTACAAACACTCGAAAGGCCTATATATATAGACAATGCATTTTAAAATTCAGGGAATATATTTACATCACATTTATAATTTTGCAAGTTTCACGGTAAAACGTAAAGGATGTAAGAAACAAGCTTGAAGCAATTTACAATATTTTTCTGTTATCTGTCTTAACCCGAGATGAAGTCTGGTTCACTAGTTTGGAGGAGGAGACAGGTGAAGGTTTGTAATATTGAACAAGAGATGAAAATGAAGACTGGAATAAGAAAAGAGAAGCGAGAAAAGACTGAAAAGCAGAAGCATACAAAGAGAAGAAAAAGTTCTTTTTTTTTTGACAGGAAAAGGGATTATCGACGTTCTGTCAAGAAGTGGTCTTTCTTACACAAGAATAGTTTTCCCTTCTTTACGATAGATGTATGTTTCCAACTCTTTCTTTGCAATGACAGAATCTGATGTTTAATGTCACAAGACTCCCTTAATGGATATTCAAAAGTCTCCTCCTCAATAAATTAGGTCCTTTTCTCATCTCGAAAAGATTTTGCTTCAGTCTTCTTTTTTAAAATGGTTTGAAGATATCAAAAATTTACTAAACTTGAGAGTTTGCAATAATCCAAATACAATATCAATATTATAGTCATTTATCCAAAATATGTTTAATAATATAAACTCTTCTTTTTTTTGTTCCAGGTGAGTCCAAATTCCATACATTTAATCTTGTACATGTGAGTAAAATAAATATCTACTTATCAGTTTGGAACTGCGAATCTTTCTGCGCGATTTTTAATCGATAATAATCTAATCGCTTCAGCTATATCTATTATCAAACAAATTAGTTATTATTTCCTTTTAATGACTCTGTCAGTTATCGTTATAAAGTTATACATTTCGATAAAGTGTTTTATCAGAAAAGTAAATTATATATTATTTTCCGAGAAAAGAATAATATCAGAAAATTTCCATAAAAAGGATTTATTTCGTAAAAATTGCAATTAAATTTACACGACTAGGTCCTTTGGGGGATAAGAAGAGTAGCTCCGAACTGCAGTCGTATCTTTTGGAAGCACCAACTTGCTTGCATTCTAACTGTAATGTATAATGGATTTTCGGGCAGAAACTGGTGTTCATAGATCATGGGTCCTACTTCCGAAAGCGCCTAACCCGGCCTCGACCCTGTAGTCTGATTTATTTTCCCTTGGTGCGACCTCGTCTCTTCATGGGTCCATTATCTTCTCGCTGGACTTTCCTATTACAGGCCCCTCGGGGTTTTCATACCTCTGAACATTATTCATTAGATAATCAGCTTCTGGTACACCTGAAATCAATTACAAACACTGTAATTTAATCTCATAGGAAATGAGGATGAAAAGGAGTTTAATATAATTATACAAATGTAATGTGGCCTCTGTTTAACGGCTTTCAGTAAATAATACATTCTCAATTCAATAATCAATTCAGTTTCATTTTAAATCGTGACAAATTTTCCAACCATACATGTAAATAACTCTACCGAAAAGCAAATAAATGAAGCAGGTTGTGAGGTAATTGCAAATTGCATAAAATTTCTCTATTTGGAAGCAAAGAGCTAAACGTACAAATTATTTTGATCAAACTATATTGACGCCTTTTTCCAACTCTGTTTCGTAACCCACACCTTTTACAAACCCCTCAGATTTATAAATATTTCCGAGAAAATTCCAGTATATAACTCTCAATGTAACCAATTCTAGAACTTTATCGTTTTGAAATTTGTCGTATTGGTATTATATATATATATATATATATATATATA
>UCOH01004538.1:0-73477 GCA_900474275.1 Synergus japonicus | reverse complement strand
TATATATATATATATATATATATATATATCACGATATTATTACACCATCCTGCATTCATAATATTGAAATTTACCTTTTACGCACGTTTCTTATGAATAAAAGAGAGCTTAACCGGAAAGAATGACGATCGCATTCTTCTTGACTTTGCCATATCTTTTCAAGAATCAAAACGTTCCTTTCCTGTTTTACCGTTGGAATTAAGTTGCGGCTTCCTCAACTTGCTTATGCTTATATTCGCTTTTTTTTCTTATTTTTTTCTCCCTTTTCTTGTATGAGGAGAAAATAAAGCATGCAACGCACGCAATTCCAGAGGCCTGAAACTAAAGGAGCCGAAAGTCTGTCTTGCTGATCGCAGCATTCGTTGCATCTTACCGTTTCATTAATGGACGTCTTGGGTCAAGTACAAATATTCCTTTGCAGCGAGTACTCAAAGGAAATAAAGCGCAAGACTAAATTCCTTTGTGTTGGGTGCTTTTGTGTTGCTACCAGGAATTTGACAAATTTTTCAAGCGACCGTTCAATCCTTAAGCTTCGTGATCTCCTTTTCATATAAAAATTCTCCTCCTGCTATATATTTTGCGCATGCATCATATGAAATTTTTTCTCATCAATCTAAATTTTCTGCTTTACTAATTATTAATTGGGTGTGTCTAATCCGAACTCCAATTATTATAAAGATCAGTCTTATTATTGTTAGGATATCCAATGAGGTTCACACTATAAATACAAATACATTTAATTTGATTGATGTATGTAGAATAATCCCTGTATCATATTTTTCATTGTGCCGACTTTCTCGTGCACATATTGTACATATTTGTACTTTGCATTTTGAAGCGAGAGTGTGAGTTTGACACATTACGACTCAATTCATAACGTTCATAAATTATCCTGTGAAGACACGAACCAACCAGTACTTTAATCTTTATTCTTTATCGATCTCTTTTTTTAGAAAACTAGTTAATATTCGCGAACGATGTAATACGAACGGCAATTTATCTGGCTGTGTATCGTTGGCGATATTTTCAATCAATCAGAAAGTCGATACAGGAGGTGATGCGATATACACCATGGATCACCTTTGTATGTTTCTATGACAATGCTTGCGTCAGGTAATATTGTTTATAGCGGTGATAAAAACGAGTACGTCGAATAAATGACCGCGATGGACGTGTGCATTATTTAAAACTCGAAAACGCTTCTATATTTACAACGAAGAAACGGAATTAGTATGATTATGGTATTTTATAGTGGATTTACTTTTAGAAAAAATATTGATGTAGAAAGATTCTGATGTACAAATATTTGAAGCTTTAGAAGAATGTCGATTGTACTCGAAAATCTGGAATAGAGTGGTTAAAGTGATATTCTGACATTGTCAAAGAATCTATTCTTTAAATCCGAAGGTATAAAAGATGCTCTATTGTCAGAGACTTTTAAAGAAGTAAGAAATGTAGAAAAGTGGAAATCGAGAAGAGAAAATGAAAGAAAATGGGCTAATGTTCCAACAAACAATATATATTTCATGAAAGACTGACCCTATAAAGAATTGGAGAAATTAAACTGTATTGAACGATTATATTGTGCATTTAAAAATATTGTAGTATCTCGTACAATTGGATTGTAAAATTTTTATGACATATGTCAAAGTATCCGTAATTACGAATTTACATTTCTTTTATTACTTTCAGGAAAGAGATCTATATACATTCCTCTAATAAACATGAAAATGTGAATAAAGTGCATAAATAATTCGAGAAACAAACATGCTGGTTAAAAACGAGATTAACCTTGGCTAAAGTTTAATTTGACATGCATTTTTACTAAACCAACACGACACATTTGAATATCCTGATTATGTATTTTTAAATCTCAATTAGTCTCTTCATAAAAAGCGAGTTAATTAGTCGCACAACTCATTTCCCCGTTCACTTGAATTTTTCACTTTTTTTGTAATATTTTATTTATTTGAAATGTTCATTTTTTATGTTTACACTTTAAAGTGCATTTCTTCAAATGCATTTTTGATGAAAGCAACTTTTGTTAGAAAAAAAAACCATTATTATTAAATCAGGTTAAATAAATTATAGTAATTATATTTACAGTTGCTTATTTATATTTTACGATTTCATTATATATCTGCTACTGTTTGTCTTTGTGCCTTCTGCAAAATAAATTGATCTCTGTCTCTTCCTTTATGGGATATAAACCCTCCATTAGTATGTATGGCAAAACAGTGATATAAATCCGACTGTTAATAAGAGCAGCTTGCGCTGTTTATACGGAAATTGAGATTCTATCAGCGGTTATTATGACAATTCCGTCCCCATTGGAATCACGGGTCGACCATTAATACGAAAAGGATAGGGGAGAAAATTTATTCGGCCAGGGCGCCACTAAGAGGACATTTTAGTTCCACCCTTTGTTTACGCTCACTTCTTTACGAGTTCTCAAAGGTCTATCTTGATCAGCAATCGGTTTCTATCTGTCCATTTTTGTAGTCAGTAATTATCTTCAAGCTTTAACTCAAGTCCTTTCCCCGTGACGGATAGTCAGAAGACTTAAGTGAAGACTTCAGAAGGGGCCTCATTTGAAAAAGACAATAATTTTTGCTATTACAATAATTGCTACCTATATTCATGTTACAATTACCAGGAAATGAGGGACATTCTTACTCTAAGATATAATTACTACCATTGTAAGCATATTAAGGGCAAAATGTTTTTTTTTTTTCGTTTTGGAAAAATTCTGGTGTACCTATTTAAAAATATTTCTACAGTTATCTTTTCTATATAAGGAAAAGGATTATGAAAGTATGAATATTTTTAACTGAAAGGTTCAATCATGGATTCTTTTTATAGAAAATTGATGAGATGAAGATAAAGTAACAAGAATTCATATTTTTATATACGCGTGAAGAAATTATATGAGGCTGATGGGGTAACGAGTAAGTTCATAACATTAACAGAGGAAGCTTCGTAGATTATTATGGTGGACACAGCCGGCGGCAAAGAGCAATAATCATGCGGCAGGTGCATTTGGAGACAACGTGATTGCTGCAACTTCTTCGGTGTGATCATTAAGCTTCACCACATTGAAACTAGTAACACGCACTAAGTATAATGCAAATCATATCTGAGTATCATTTAATATTCGACTTTTTATGTATGAAATACGAAAAAGTTTATGGGACATGTTGAAATATAATAATATATGGTATTACGAAAGGTAATTGAAGAGGACATCAAAAAGGAACTGCCCTATAAGAAAAAATGCATTTCTCTCCACTTTCAGATGATGAATATTAAATACGAACATTTTTGTTAATAGTGCTAGTTTCACATAATCTTAAAATAGAGATACTTTTATTTCTATTCTTTTATGGTACAAAATCACTTAATGGAAAGTACACTGAGTATGGTTATCCAAACACCTGGCGGGTGGTATTATAGTAACTCAAAAGGTGTGCTTGTTTGCAGAAGTCTGAGATGATCGATCATCATATAAACACAGACTTTCTAAGAAGATCGAGTTCTTGCTGTTTGTTGTTGTTCTTTGTAAAAAATTGATACGTGATAGATTACCAAGCAATTTCCGGATTTTGTATCAATTACTTTTTTTTATTTTTCACCATTTTACCAAAGTACATTTTGGTTTTTACGTTAAAAGCTCGAAACATGAAACTCGTAAATTGAATAATCACTAGCTCTTGTGGAAAGTAATTACGAAATCAATTGCTTTTTTAATTAGAAAACATTTTTTAACCGATTTGATAAAAAAAAACCGACAGATTGATATCCCCGGCTTGAAAATTAAATTTATTTTATTATTTTGTTATCCGGGATAAGCGAGCTTCCATTGAACTTTCTACAACAATAAATTCTACATTTTATGCTTGACTGAAACTGCAATCTACGTATGTAATGTGTAATTAACATCACTGAGTGTGAATAATAATGCAACGTGGATGAAATCCCTTGAATGTTCGCCCAGTGCTTAAATTAAATTTGTTTTTGATTGGAATTTAAAACCTTATTGATCTACATTTTAATAAAAATTTTGCAAATATAATCACGGAATTGATATTCGAGACTGTTTACATCAATCGGGGTTTCCAATAAAAACTCAATTAATATAAAATTTGTATGTGCCATTGGTTTGTGACTTTTTTTGAAAGATGGTTGTCAATTAAAAGAAAAATCATTTTAATCAAAAAAGAAACCTGATACTTCAGTCCAATGTTGTATCATCTTATTTTATCCCTTTTTTCTATATCTGGCGCGACGAAGTAATGATGCTCTGTGAGACACAAAGAAATAAATAAAATATAAGAATCTCTCCTGTTCGAACGCAAACATGCGACCGGAACATTAGCTAACGAGAAAATGGAAACGGAAACGACAAAGAAGTGCAATATAGACTTTGAGCGTGTTAGTTTAAATTTTCCTACTAAGAGACTCGAGAAAATAAACTAAACTTACTATGTAATCATCTCGATGATTGGACGGCTCAATAACTCATTATAATCAAGCAGTTTACAAAGTTCTATTTTCTTAGTGATTTTAATTGCCTTCCTGTCATTTACAAAATATTGTACTGATGTTGTATTAAAATATGTACATAATTTATGACGTTAATTGAAGTATAAAACAAAAATGAACAGTTCGCTGAGATAAAAAAAAAAAGTTAAAAGCTAACTAATATATTCAGTAAGTAATGAAAAAAAAGCAACATTTCATGTGTTGAAAACAGATGGTTTTGCCTTTTCTCCATTAAAGGATTTATTATTATTTTCGTTAGTTTTTATTTAACTCGCTTTCAAAAATGAAATAAAGAGATTACCATGAGGGAAAATTGTTGAGTGGAGGAGAATTTTCATTTGATTCTATGAACCTTTTCTTCGTAACAAAGTACTTTCTGTCTAACTAATTACTCTGTCGAAATTAAATTACTCACATTGCAGTGTAGAGAGAGCTTTAATGATAACATTTTCACACAATTTCATATTTTATACAGGTGGACACATGTGGAACATAATGGAGTAAAATTGGTTAAAATGTAAACATTTTTATGTTCAAACGGAATACTAAAGGACAATGAGCTTTATGAACTACTGCACTCTTCTAATTTAAAAATTCTCCTTTCTGATATAACTGAATGCGAATAATATAATGTCCTCTACAACACGCCGCCAGCTATATTTGATCATTTATTTTTATGCAAATTCATTCTGGGTATATTAAATAAGTCTGTTTTTTATTATTATTACTTATTATCTCTGGGTAAGCATTTTAGTAGATATTTCAATATTTAAATCACAAAAGTTTATGAAAAGAAAGAAAGAAAATAACTTATACATAATTATATAATACAAATTATTCATCTTCGCTGAAATACAAATTCAAACAGACATAACTATCTGCAACTCAAAGTTATTCTAAAACTTAGTTTATCTAAAATTCTGTGGACTGAAAGACAAAAGTTTCTTTGCACAAATACGTTGTGGAAACTTAAAACTGTGTTTCACTGCAGTAACAGAAACGTGTCATACCTTACACTTTCTTAGAAATGTTTTATTCACATAATCTTCTGCTTTACTTTGCAAACTAGTTTCAATTTTCGTTGACACTTCTTTCGCATTATTCAAATTTCAATTGAAATCAGCGAGAATTTCTTTCATAAGAAAACTCTGTTTCAAATTATAAGAAGATGCACCGAGAAAGGAAAACAATCTCAATGTATCTTAGCAGATATCAAGTTTTCGTATTATCATACAAAATTCTACTTCATATTAAAATCTTTCTTGATATCAACAACGAGTTCATTAGTTACAAATGTACAATAAATTTTATCGATGTAGTGGTTGGTTTTGTAAATCACTCTTGACTTTCGAACAGCTCCACCATTTTTCCACGCCATCGAGTATTCTGAAACTTCATCGCTTCGTATTTCAACTTCTTGTATACTATACTTGTTCAATTTGTTAACGTGAACTTCATCAACAAGTTTCAGAGATTTATTATGTACAGGCTAAATAGTTTCCACACTCAAACAAATATTTTGTGCAACAAAATATATTTTGTTGGCTGAAATCAATTTTTGTTAGTTCAACAAAACGATTTGTTGACCCAACAATAATTTGGTTGAACCAACAAAAAAATTTTGTTGCACAAATATCAACAAAATTATTTTGTTGTCCGAACCAAACCTTTTTTTCAGTGCAGTATTTTTGTATTTATATCTACTGTATAGTGAATAACATGAATAAAATTTAACTTATTATTAATAACTTAATGTAACTCTTTTGAAATCTTACTAATAAGTGAATACTCTCACTCGAAGTACAATAAACAAAAGAGTCCTGCTGGAGAGAAAAAAGTAGAGATCGGAAATATAACTTTAATTGTTTCGCCTTCATTTAAGCACTAAAGACCATTGTCATTATAATTCAAAACCAGAAAATATGTCACATATGAAATGTTTTCTTCCATTGTTTTCATAATTCTTCATGTTTTGGTACAATGGCATTCTTTTCATTTCACATTTCTCGTACTATGTATTATAAGATCCTTCTATTGTTAATTCTGAAAAAGTATGTCAGCTATTACAAAAATATGAATGCTTTTACTTTGATAACAAAGTTTACTTAATAATACGTTAACTTTGTGGAAGATATTCTTTGAAAAAATAGTATCTAAAAAGTTTCAATATAAAAATATCAAAGGGACACTTTTTACCATCCAATTAAGTTTAACTACACCAAAGAATATATTTTTTGAATTACAAAGAATGCAGAATAACATTTTCGTCGTGAAAAAGTAGTTTCCGCTTTACGGTTTAATAAAATCCAAAAAATGAGACTTCTCTAGGCATCCTTACGTATTTCATTTTGAAATGAAGTCTATAAACTTTAGATGACAGTTTTATTCAGATTTAGTCTGCAGCTTTCAACCCCTTAAAAATAAATTTGCTCTCCCGACCGTGAAATCCTGATTTAAGGAATAAAATCTTAATGAAGATGTGCTATTCTTTGTGATTTTGGAACGTTATCCTGGAGTGGTAGCTCGATAAGCCGCAAAATGCAAATTTGCTCGATTTCCCTTTGAATGCTGAAGTAGTGGCGATTAGAACTCGAACTTGGTGTCTAGAGTTCGCCCGACGTACGCGCGTACGTGATAAGAATTTATACCAGCGAAACTTTCCAGTGGAGTTGCACATCCTGCGCTAACTTTAATACGCGTGCACACATACGTTTTATATTTAAAACTATATTGATTGTTAACAATGTTAGTATCATATTTCACATTGCTTTGATGAACAATGATTGAATCAAACTGCGACTATACTGGATTACCATTTTGGAATTACATTCGTTGTGAATTCAAAACGTGATGTTTCTCCAAACATGGAAAACTAAACCTGTATAGAAAATTTAGGTAAACGAATTTCACATTAAATGGAAAACATATACATGTGCACGAAATGACTTTGCTACGCAAAACTAGATAAAATAGAGACCAGATTTATGTATTCTCGCTTGTGATATGGGAGCATTCGTGCTATCTTTGAACTTATGTAATACATACTAAATTATTTTGCTGCTCGGTTGACAATATTTTCTCAATATCGAAGGATAAAACACAAGAATCAATAATAAATTACTGTCTAACTTTTTTAATTTTCGATTTCTAAATAATTAAACTAATACAGGGCGAAGAATCAAAATTTTATCGATACCAGAGTCGCTGGAATTATACGCTGATAGCGAAGGTAATGTGAGAATAGGAGAGGGTTGGCATTGTGTTCACTGCATCTATTGTTCGGAAGTTAGTTGCTTGCTTGTTACATAATAGTTCAACCATTGTATCATTCGATTGCATAATATATTCTCTTTAGATGTTTGTTAGATTCTCTGGATCTAAATAAATGAATATGTATGTACGCGTCTCGCCAATATCGAAATTAAATTACGTAATATGAGAAAAATTGTACAATTTCACACCAACTTGATTCAATCCTCGCCGGAGAAATAGAAAATTTGATTTACCTTCTACTTAGACGCTAAGATTGAAAAGCTATAGAATCATCGTTGCAGCTGTATTAAAAATAAGTTCCTGAATTTTTACAGTGTCACTCATAAATTATTAGGGATAATACTTCAGTCGTTTTTTGCCGTCATTATATAACATGTCCATTTTTCTTTAGGAAGCTAACAAGACGATTTGATGAATGCATATCCTCAAGTAAACAATGTTTCTTTTCCAACTATAGACTAAATTGATGCAGAAGAGGACATCTCGAACTTCCGGTGGTCGATAAATCAGTCTTCGTAGGTATGCAGCCTCCACATGTGGGGCTGAGCATCGCTTATGCAGGTGGCTTCTTTAAGAGTATCGCGGGGTTTGGGTACGGCAAATAGGTGCACCGAGGCTTAAGAACCACGAGGAAGAGATGTTAGAGTGCTGTAACGAGAGACTTGGATAAGAAGGAGAAGATAGAGGAACATTATAGATGCAGGAGATGTCGCACGCGCGCCTTCATCTCCATAACGGGTTGGGTACCTACCTTGCGCAGGTATTTCAAGGTACACACGTAGATCAGTACCTTAACATATACCGGGTGAAATTTACTATTTATTTATCTTAAAGGATTAAATTAATCAGATTAACTGTAGCAATCAGTACTTGTAGCAACTTTTGACAATTACAAGATTTCGCCATCAGGGGAGCCAAGAATATTTTCGCATAAAGGACAAATAAGGGCCGAAAACTTGAAAACGAAGTGTGACCATATCAGTGTGAAATCGCTGAAAAGTTTTATCGTTCTTGGAGAAAACGATTTGTTTCCGTTCAACGTAAGGAGAGAAGAGAGCTGAGTGGAGCTGAGGGAGGAGAATGTGAGATAAGTTTTGCAGTGTGTAAGAAGGTTGCGGTCACGTCAGAGCCATAAGCCACGGTCGTAGAATGGCTCTACGGAAATCCGAATCACAGACTGGCTTTCTAGGTCGTGCATAAGTTGGTACACCTAAGTCCGGTGGTTATACCATCAACTGAACGAAGCATAATGTTGGACATATTTCAGCAAAGAGAGTTCATACACCAACTCCTAGGCGCCTTAAGTCGTCCGCTGCAATGCAATGCATCATTGCTCCGCGTGTGGTCTTGGCAGCCTCCTTTTTCTCCGCATTCTTCCTTCCCCGCAAATCGCCTTTTAATTTCATCTAGTTGTCTCACTAATTACACTATAACAAGGATTAATTACATTCGTTCCAAAGAAAAAATTACAATTCTTAAAAATAAGTTCAGATTCCTTCGAATTTTAATTAAAAAACGTGTATACTGCAATACCCACTTAGTTTTTCAATCAAATAACATGAGGTAAAATTATTGATACACTCTGGTCCGTTGTCTTTCTTTGTTCAGAATTTCATCAATGACAATTTGGTAACATTTTTCGTGAAAATAGAATTGTTGTCTGTTTGACTTTATTGTGTCCATTAAGAGAATGGCATGGTAAAATAGACAACAAAGGCTGAATGGAGGCAAACAAAGAGTGGTATTTGAGTGGAGATGGAGAGGAACTGTGGGATATGTCATTCGGACACCTTTCCTGATTGGTCAAACACGCATATTTTATACTCATCCCTTTGCGCGTGGTACATCAAGCACTGTCCGTTTCAATTATTCGGTGAAATTCAACATTGCGCCTTCCTCAAGCCCTTCTCCCTTATTCTCGTTTCCACCCCTAATAGGAACTGAGCATTTTAATTGAAATGTAATCCCAATTAAATGAATCCCGCAAATTCTGCTTACTCGTGAGCGCACCACTGATTCCATGAGTGCAGTAGTGGAATGAAATGTCCCCTTGTTCACATATATTTTTGGGGCGTATAATAAAAATCAGGTATCTGATTTCACAAGCTTTGTAGAGATTATGTGAATGCACTGATAATTAATTTAATATTAACTTTAGAAATTAGTAGAGTCACTCAAAAATAGGTTTTCAGTAGAAAAATCAATTATTGTCAGACCACGTCATTTCCTTTATAAAACTTTATTTCAGGAGCTTGCAAATGATTAAAAATAAATAAAATCGCAATATAGGATCAGACGTAACCCGAGGTTTGGAAGAAAGTGAAGTAAGAAATATTAAAATATTATTGGTACGAAGGGGTGCAGCTGTCAATGTGACACCAGTAATTATACTTAGCACTGAAATTAGGGTGACGTACAAAGTCATTACCGAGCAGTCTGAAGTAAGGCTCTCAGGAAAACTCAAGAGAATCTTTTTAATTAGAAAGCTTTTGCAGAGGCAGAGAATAAAATTATACCCTCTAAAGTCTCCAGAATTTATTCTCCACGATTTTTGTGTTACGTGTCAGAGGTAAATTATAAAGCTTATTAAGAGAGTAAATTCAGCACCGTTAAAGGAAATTGGCACATTATTTATATATAGATATATTTTTTTCAGACTTTTTCATATTTCTTTGTTTAGAATAGGAGAATTCAGGCTTGTTAATAAACATAATATGCAATTTACAAAACTTGGTTAGTGCACAAATGATTGATGTACATTTCCACGAAGGTTCCACGATAATGTAGTCACGCGAGGGCTTTCCTCAACTTTATGTGAATATCTAAACACAAGCAACCGCTGCTGTAAATTCGATAAACGGCACTGTGGGCTTCAATAATAATATCAACTTTAAAAATATTCGTGCAGAAAATGATGCATGCATCGCTAAAACGTTCATAACATTTATGTAGAATTTCAGAATTCCTCCAGCAAAATAGTGATATTTTTTTAGCATAAACAATCTTTACAATTTGTAGTAAAGTGAAAATGTAACTGACTATTTTCGATTCATATTATTTTACTTCCTTAAGGAATAAAGTAAAAAATAGAATGTATTTGCTACACAAGTTGATTTGCATGTTACAATGAAATAAATGGAATATTTCCAGCACACGATAAATTGTGAATAAAATTATCTAAGCCAATCAATGAAAACTATGAAAGAAATTTTTCTATATATGAACATCTTTAATTAGAAAATTAATTCTTTAACTAATATAACAAGTATTGTAGGATTATTATATTGATAACCTTTTAGTAAATTAATAGTTTCAATCCATATTAAATTTCAGCATTTCGTTCAATTAATTGATAATTGGAATTTAATTGGTGTAGACTTATAATTCAATTCAAAAAGTGTTCTATTTTCGATAAATCGATAAATCATCTCCGTTTTCTCCATCATTCGACGCAGTAGGTTTATAGCTCAATGCGAATTCCAGCTCGTTCATCATAATTAAGAATGCTTAAGCCACAATCTATCGTCTCCGATTCTTCACTTGAAAATATTCAACCCTTGCGCATTTATAGCTGACTTCGCATTTCATTGACTTTATAATTTATTATCACAAATAATTAGTGTGAAAAAAGTTAGAAACTCTCTATTTTTATCCAACGTGTGTCAAATTGACACTATTTTCAACATTCAGAGTATCAATTTATCACTCAAGGGACTGATGAGGGTTAAAGAAAACAAAATTAATTATTCTAATTACGACAAAACAAATAAAATGATCGCCTTGACAGCGATGTGTGCTTTTTGTTCTTGTAATCTGGCGTCCTTGTTTTGTAAATTGATGGCGTTGACCTGCGTTGCATTTGCGTGACACGAGTCCTGCGACAAAGCAACTGCCATCCCGAGGACAAAACGGCGCCAACGAGTATCGTCACGCCATGAATGTAATTGCACAATGCACATATACCATCCACTACTCTACTATACAGCATAAACACATGTCATATTTTTCTTAGGCGACCCACACATCTTCGTATATTTTAGATTTTATCATCTTATTTTATATAAATCGAGTGATTTTATCCATTCATCCCTATTCAAAGGCATTAATGCAGCTTCATGTATTTCAGATAAAAAATATAAATGCACATTCACTGTCAGAAGAATCTTATCACGCGTGAGAGCTTCTACATTGCAAGAGATTATTTATGAGAAGTGTGGGTGTTTACAATCGGACATTTGGACAGGCTAACAGAACATGCGTCGCATTAACGATTTAAAAAAATATTCCAGTGAAAAGCATTGTTATTCTACATCGTTATATGATAAACAATTTTTAGTGATTTTTGAAACCAATTTTGTCTTCAAATATAATATATAACAGTCCTGAAATTTGAGAAATAATATATAAACATTTTGTTTTCAAGATTATGATGATCAAGAGCATAAATGTAGATTAAGCAAAATTGAATCGAACACAAAAGAACGAATATGAGCCAGTAATTTGCCTCGAGCATCGAGATGGTTTTCTGCCGTAACTAATCGTGCACACCGGTCTTTCAGCCACGGTTTTCACTTAGCTAACCAGTCTCCACTCAATAGCTTCGGATTGCCCACCTATCTAAGGAGAAAAAATTAATAGCCTATTCTCATGCAAAAGCAGCCGCTCTAATTATTAGCAGATGCTCGATCAGTCACGAATAAAACAAATTAAAATTGACAGTTTCTTGTGCTAAACAATATCAGACCTTGAAGATAATTTCACACTCAAAAGACCGAGTTTCATTCTTCACTCATAAAAATCGGCATGCATTCTGTTTTTTCTCTGATTGAATTATAAGAATTGTAATTACAAGTTGAATTCATTGTGTGTTTTAGTAAAATAAAAATTTCTGACTTCTTATGGCTTCTTTTTAAAGACCAATCAACTTTAAATTACATCATGAAAAACGAATGAATCCTAATGAGGTGATTATTCTTTTATGTGCCACATTTTTCTTGGTTTAAGTTTAGATTTTTATGCAACTAAACTGTTTAATATTAACGAGTTGAAACCGGTGCACGCAATGCGTACATTAATTGAATGTTTCTTAAACAAAATGTAGTTTTCAAATAAAAAAATGGAATAAAATATTTTAAAGTCCGCACTGGTACTTGATTATCTGTTGGATGAAACTGTAATACTCTTGAGAATTTCTTGCCTAATATTTCAATTGTTCAAGTATAAAGACAACTATATTTCACACCTTGCGTGTGCAAAATAAGCTCGGAAACTGTAAATATTTCTCTATTCTTGTGCATCTGCAAATCACGCGGGTTTCTTCCTTCGGTGGAGCTTGTACAGTATTCTTCGGAACATTAAACTCAAGCATTTATTTGCACGGGTGCAACATAAGATATTCACTGGGTGAATATAACGTTACTCATGTTGACGCCTTCGGCGAGTACGAGCCAACATTAAAATTGCTCTGGGCGTCTCATTGTGCAATAAAAGATATACCACAAAAAGCAAGTATTGTTTCATCAAAAGCTGACGCATGCACGTTTTACCTTATATGAACCTGTCCACTGTCCCAACCGTTTCTTACTCATAAAGAAACTGCAAATAAACGGCAAAACAGTAAATGCAAAGATCAAAAATGGTAATCTTGTACTAAATAAATAATATATGTATAGAAAACTTCTAAGTAGTATTAAAAAATAAACATAAAACATGATTCCATGAATAACTGGACGTATTCAATAGAATCGAGAATATAATTCCATTGAAATTTTAATACTTGCTTTGTAAACTTGACAGCAACCTGATTACGTTTTAATAACTATACACAAATTAAAGTTACTGCGCGTGACAGGAACAGCTATTCACACATTGTTATGCGATTTCAATGAAATTGGCTGCCTGGTTTCATGATCATATAGTAAATACCCTAAAACAACTGGAGCCATGGTACATGTTTTATGCAACGGACACCAGACCTCCGGCAATTGCAGCTCCGCTGGATTTATTGAAGTCCGGGCATTCGTTAAATACCACCAAAGCAAAGTGACTTTAATTGCCAGGAATCAGAACTACTGCACCAATCGCGAAACTGTAATTTATGTAAAATAATTTACCTACCAGCTTTTATAAATTAAATCCTAGAATACTTTATGCTCGGAATATATTAAATAATTTTTTTAATTGGGTAAAAAGAATATTACAAATGTAAAAATATAACAAAATATACTGTCTTCTTGGCTTATTAAATTTATTTAAACATTTTTTCAATGCGAGTGTTATATGTATAACATAAGAAGAGCTGCTTCGGTTTAATGTTCAACATCATTTCGAATATCTAGTGCTCTACTTTGTGTTGAAACTTGTACGATATTTGTATATATAGATATATATTTTGTACATATAGCAAAGTCATGTTCAACTTCTACACTATTCTGCAGACATATTAAGGTAAACCACCACAGAAGTTACAGACTAAGCTTCATAAGATTAACTCCCTAAATTAACACAATATGTATGTAAAAAGTCGAAAAAGACTAAATTAATCTCAATTATTATCATTCCAGTGATAATAATTGATAACAGTGCTCTTTTTTCATTTTTACATTTTCATCATGTAAGAATTTTGAGTTTTGAATGCCTTTTGATAGTATATATCTATTCTAAAAAGATGATTGAGTCGAAGTTGAAATATCGTAACGCCTATTCCGCACTCCTGATTCGTCGTGTAAGAATCGATAGTAATTTTCGACAATCGATATTTGTCGAATCGGAAATTCCGCGTGAATTGAATTTGAAATTTGTTTTCGTTAATAATCATTTTTTCACGAGTCTAAACTCAAAATAGGTACATTGAAAATCTAGGGATTTTAAGGGAATTTTATGGAATTTTTAAAGATTTCATGGGAGATAATGGCATTTTAAATGTTATGGTAAAATTTTAAAGAATTTCAAGAAGTTTCTGGGAATTTTGAGAATTTTTCACGACTTTGATCAGATTTCAATCGGACTTGAAGGTACTTTTATGACTTTTAAAATATGTTTCTTGTGGGATTTAAATAAGGAATTTAAAACTGTATAGGGAATTTTATTCAGGAATTTCACAAGCTTTTTAGGATTTTAATAAGATTTTGTAGAATTTACAAAGATTTCGAAGGTTTTCGTCAAATTTTAAGGGTTTTCAAAAAATATATCTAATTTATAAAAGATTTTGTAATATTTTTAAGGATTTCATGGAATTTGATGAAATCTTTAATGATTTTAAGAGATTTTAAGAGTTAAAACATTTCTAGAGGTTGCTAGAAATTTTGAGAGATTTTCATTAATTTTCACATCGATTTCAAGTTATCGTAGAATTTTAAAGAATTTCAAGAAGAGTCTGGGAATTTTTAGAATTTTTCACGACTTTGATCAGATTTCAATCAGACTTCAAGGTACTTTTATGACTTTTAAAATATATTTTTTGTGGGATTTAAATAAGGAATTTAAAACTGTATAGGGAATTTTATTCAGGAATTTCAAAAGCATTTTATGATTCTTAAAATATTTGGTAGAATTTACAACGATTTCGAAGGTTTTCGTCAAATTTTAAGGGTTTTCAAGAAATTTTTCGATTTTTAAAAGATATTGGGGAATTTTTATGGATTTGAGGGAGTTTTATGAGATTTATAATAATTTACTTAAAAGTATTTAAACAGATTTTTCTGTTTTTTAAAATATTTTGTGAAATTTTAAAGGATTTCATGGAATTTGATAAGATTTCTAATGATTTTAAGGGATTTTAAATGTATTTTTGAGAGATTTTCATGAATTTTAACGTGGATTTGAAAAGATTTATGATTTTGAAAATTTTCGTAGAATTTTAAGAAATTTCAAGATATTTCGTGAAGTTTTAAAGGAATTCATGCAATTTTAAGAAGTTTTAGAGAATATTAAGGGATTTTAAATATTTTTAAATTATGACGATTTTAAAAAGTTATTACAGAATTTTAAAAGATTTTGACGAATTCTATGTAATATTTTTAAGGGTATAAAGAAAGTTTAAATGTTACCGTAAAATTTCAAGAATTTTTCTGGGAATTTTAAGAGATGTTAAAGTTTGTCATGGAATTTCAAAAGGTTTCTAGGAATTTTTAGAGATTTTCATGAATTTTAAAGTAGATTTCCGGAAAATTTATGAGTTTGAAAATTTTTCTGGAATTTTTAAGGATTTCATGGAATTTGAAGATATTTCTAATACTTTTAATGGATTTTAAAGAATATGAAAGGGATTTGAATTATTAAAATTGAATTTAAAATAATCTCAAGAAGTTTCTGAAAATTTTAAGAGATTTTCACGAATTTTAAGCGATTTCACAGGTTTTCCAAGGTTTCTTGGAATTTTTAGAGATTTTCACGAAGTTTAACATAGATTTTAAGAGATTAGAGAAATAAAATATACTAAATTATATAATATTGAAAAAGAACGTAAATGCGCGCGCGGAGCGCGCGTTCTTTCTTATAATTGAAACCGCTAGTATGAGATATAGGTTTCACCTGCAATCAATCACTTGCACGTAGCCAAGGTTTGGTAACGTCGCATCAAGGAAACTCGACAAGATGTTCATGAGCTCTAACGAGAGTGGTCAATGTTCGATAGAAACAAGGTACTCGGTAGGCACTTGGTTTCTCGAGCACGTAGTATGCGGCCTTAGGGCCTGATACGTACTCGCGTCACGCATCTTTGAATTTTTTGCACGAGTGGGTATGCTTTCCTTTTCCTTTTCACGTCCCCCTTGTCCTTTTTTTTTTGTGTAAAATCATCCTCCGCCGGCTTAAAACACGAGCCATACTTACCCCTTGTTTTATGCGCACAGAGTCCTTGCTCCCGGCGTCAAGTGCAGTTCTAAATTACGAGACGAGCTACTCACTGAGAATAAATCCTAATAGTTCAAAAGTAACTAACTTTTATAAACTTTCCTTTTTTGTAGATCAATATTTACCTCCATTAACCAAGTAAGAATTTTACTCTGTATTCACTCATTCTTCATTAGATCAAATTTTCTGAAAGCATCTTACTTTTTTAATTTCCCTTTTAGATAAATTTCCTGCCAAGAAAGCAATTTTTCAAGAATGTAATTATTTTTATAAAAGCAATGTGTCATATTGTTTTAGCAATAAAAAAGCTGAGAAATCTTTTTTCTCAGTGCACGCTGGATAATTTTTTGATTAAGTAAATTCAGATTAAAAATTAAATAGAAAGGGTGATTTGTGGAGGATGTAAGAATTTCAGTAGTAACGGTGCTGCGGTAGTCAGACGCATTTGTCTGACTAGTTATAACCCAGACTCTACACGCCCTGTTCCTTTGCTCTCCTGGTGTACTTTTTCTTTTCCGTTGGCCATTGAACCATATAGCAACCGATGAAAAGTATTACCCGATAAATTTATTTTGTCGCGCACGTTCTCTTGTTCCATAAAACTTTACAAGGTATAGCTTCCTTCCTGAGAATAAAGAGAGTTCCGCATGGGACGTTCAGAGAGCAAGTGTATCACGCGACTCAATGAAAAAAACCTCTGTTTCTATCTTGCTTATCTTTTTTGCGCAAGTGCAAAGAGCATGGCGGGAAAAGCAGTGGCAAGAATATAGTGCAATTCTTCAACGTTAAACCCTGCAGTGGAAGAAAATTCACCAGAATGTTAGACGAAGCTACAGCTACTGCGCTTAAATACTTTTTCCTTTAGTTTCTCTCCCTCCTCTATTTTCTCTCTCAGTTTTTTGCTTCTTACTCGCTTTCTGCGGGTGTCAAACTTGCTATATCACCCGTTCATTTCCCAGAGTCGCACCCTTATAAGAGACGCCTCGCTATCAAGTACTTTAGAAACAGAAATTAACAAGTTGTAACTAATGGTAGTTGAAAGTAAATATCACGGATGGAATGTTTCACCTTTCTCGATCCACGCCTTTCATTTGATGGTAAATGCCTTGCATAACTTTGAAACAGACAAAAAAAGGAAAGATTAATCTTCAACAAGGGAGGGTTTTAAATTAATTATAGGGGCTTTGCAACTTCAATGTAAAATGGATCTTAAGAGTTGACGAAAGATGTTTGATTAAAGTTCGTTTCTCAGTGTTAAATCATTAGTTTTCAGTGATAACGATTTTTTCACTTGATGGATGTAAATGTGAATCAGATTCTGATATTCTTATAAATGGGTCGATTTATGTCAAGAGAGAACTAAAGTTTTCAACTTTGTGTTCCACATTTATAAGTCTTTGACAAAGTCATATTGTTACTTTCGATAAATCCCGAATATCTGTACTCGAAATGTCAGAAAATAAGATGGAAGTTAAAGCCTTCTTGAAATAAATCTCGCCTCCGAGCTGCAATGTGTTTCAATTCAACATTGCAAACATAGAAGTGAACCCATAAGCGGTATTTCAATATTTTGTACACCGCAACCTCTGTCAGACATAAACTGTATCCAATGATTTTTACATTAAATTACGATATTAATGAAATTTATTGGAGTATGTCTATCTGGTATTTATATTTATATTTATATTTTTATTTTCATCAAGATATTATAATTACTGTACAAAATAGTAATCCCGGGAATATAATTACTCGGCCAGTAATTTGTGTCGTCATAATCAACTACATGCCATTAATTTAATTGAAGGCACTAGGAAAGCTATTAATTGATGAAATTATTTCCATGTGTCATAGCTTTGAGGAATATTTAATATCTCATTCGTTGAAATTCTCTAAATTTACTTGCAAAATTGCTGTATGAAAGTATAACACTTTGTAATAAGAAAGGAAAATATTCTTAATGATAGGATATAGAATATAGGAAGAACCCTGTGTCTACCTTACAGGCTCGTGCAATTCTGACAACGAAGAATAGATTTTCTCGGAATAAATTTCTCCCGTCCGGAAACTGAGAAGCGGGAAGTTTGAAACGGTCTGTGATGACGGTGGCGATAACGCTTCGAAAATTATACATCTTCAGTTTCACCTTCGGCTTCCTTCATATGGAAATATGTAATTTTACGACAGACCCGAACATTTTCTTCGCAACGCTCGTATCTGTAGGGAAACTTTTCTAGAGTACATAGTAAGATTAAAATTTATGCTGTCCATTTACAAATAAAAAACTTCTTTTTTGCAAATATACTCGTAGAAAATAAATATAACTCTTATTGATACTTGTGTCATTAACACTACAGTTAAAAGGACGTAAGTAGTAATAATACATATACAATTGTATCCAAATTACAATATAATGACTGTTCACCCAGACTTCTATTCATCAGAAAGGCAGCTGCGAAACGTGTGGATTATAAGTACCTGAGTAATAACATGTACTTGGAGTAGATATTTACGTTGTATAATCATCAAAGTATTACTCTAGAACATGCTATATAAGTTCAGTCTAACATTAATTTTTCTTAAAAGATTGAAACTTAGATTTTGCTGAATATAAATAAAAATATTTTCTTTACAGTATTCCTTTATAAAAGAACTGGTGTCACTTTTCAGAACACTTATGATAGTAATAGTGTCTCAAAAATTGATGAAAATTATAGACCTAGGAAATAATCATATATGAGAAAATAAAAAAAGTCGAAAGCTGTTAAAATAAATGTGCAAAATTCTGATTAAATATATTCTATGCCGTATAATATGTTGGTGCCAGAATTTAACAAACCGCTGCGATTATTGAAAAAATTTACATTTGAAGTAAAGTTTTTGGGCGGAAAATTTTAACCAAGTTCATCGTGATTGATGCAAGACTTGTTCTGAAATTTCACCACGTTCGTAAACGTCATTACTGGTGGATGCAGCAAATAAAACTTTAAATCAAATTTGTTTCGCGCTCGAATTGGTACGATAAATACTATTTAAATTATCGACAGCCCTTTTGTTACGAAAGGGGGTTTAATTTACTAGATGTGACGCATATGAACAAATGATGAAACACTATTAGAATTAGGTTGACATCCATCAAAAATAATTATCTATTACGAAATTATAAATTATAGCAAAAATCCATGTTCAACAAATTGTTTCTCTGTTAAACTGTTAATATAATATTTTTACGCAGGTTGTACCTGAATATTTAATGTCGCGAACAATTTAGTCAAAGCACAATTAGTTGATATAATGTATTTCGTAATGTACAATTATTACAATTATTACAATTTAACATTATTTCATATGTACAATTGAATCTTATAATTTCAAATAATAATATACTACAATAAACATTATCTTATCTAAAAATGTACAAAAAAGCGTAAAAAAAAATCTACGTAAGTTAAGTGCGATACTTATAGAACTTGCAGCAAACTTTCCAGAACTTTCTCACCGATAAAGCGTGCTTTTGTGACCCTTGATCCTCAAGAATTAACGGCTGCGATTCGCCGAGAAAGTTATGTAACCCGACATGAAGCTAACTCTTTCTTCTTCCCTGGATTATGTTCAGAAAGTCGTGAAAAATTTCCAGATATTTCTTTAATCTGAATCTTTCAATGACAACTTTAAGTTTACTTGAACCTAAGTTCATATCCGAATAAACATTCACTTACTCTAAAAGAATTTGAATTTCTTATTAAAAAATCAAGAATTTTCAATCAAATATTTTCTTCACTCTAAACTTTTTCAACAAAATTTTAATTCAGAGTCATGGAAGTTTATTATATTAAAATTGTAAATTAAAAACAGCGAAAATATTAAAAATCTTTTCCTTCGCTGAACATAATCGCCAAAGTTTGAAGAATAATAAATTTTGTTGCCTTTGACTTTTGTCAATTGAAGCTAAAAACTTTCCTCCAATATCTTTTTAAATTTTGAGACAGTGAAATCTGACTTGATTAAAAATAATGCTTTAAAATGTGCAAATTTTTTTACAGCTGTATGACTGACTAATAATCCACGCATTGTAAAGGTTGATGAAATTTCATACTCTGTGAATAATTTTAAATTTATTACCCCAAGTAACTGCGATAACAATCTTCTTTCGATATTCTATATAAATCAGAACCTAGTTAGGAAACCATTTAAAGTTTTAAAAATACTCAATATCAGTACACGAAAAACTGTTAAAAAATCGTTTTTAAATTTTCGAAAAAATGAAGACCGTTATTTGCGCTCTACTTTTCACATTCGGGGTTTTCTTTAACTCTATTCGTAAGTATAATATAGTATTACTTATCCTTAAAATGTGGAAAATATTTTCAAAATTCATTTAATTTCGAAGTCATTCATTTCAGCTCAAATTAAAATTTCAATTTTTATCGATTTTTATTTATACTTGAATTTTGTAAACGCTTAAGTGATTTGGATTTTTGAATATTTCTACCTGAAGTTAACTATTCTTATTATATTGATTTATTAGTCAATTCTACAAAATTTCCATTTTTTTTTTTTATAGAATTGAGTTCACAAAGCAACAATAGGGCAGGAGAATTTCTTAATTCTGATCAAGTATCGACATATAATGCAAGACATCTGCCAATCCAACGACCGGGTACTATAGTTCCATTACCGAATGAAATGTATTATGTAGCACTAGGAACTGCACCGATTGTTATATTGCACAATTCCGCTACTAATATAACGCATGTCCGCGAGGGTGATTCTGTGAAAGAATTTTCGACAAGGTCAAGAAATGTTCGACAATTTAATCGTGCAGGCTCTTCAATACACAGAGTAGGTACAGAAATTCATAGGGTAGGATTACCACCTAGACCATCTGATAAGCAGTAGATTTGTATATTTAACGTACTTGAATAAAAACATTTATCGCTGAGAATTACTGTGGTTTAATTTATTTACAGATTTTAAAACTCGAATAAAGCGAAACTGAAATAATTTCAAATTTAAAACAATGAAAATTGATCAGAGTAAAATTAAGGCACTAAAGATTGTGCAACTTCTCGCTAAAAGATCTTTGACTGTCTGATAAGTAACCCACACATCGTAAAGTTTTATGAAACATATCATACTTTTTTTTTTAATTTTGTAGATACCTCTACCTGAAGTCTTTTTTTATATTGATTATATTTTTGAGATATATGGTAAAATCTTAAGATAAGAATAAAAACTGACTAGTTTAAAAATAAAACCATAATTATTGCAAAACTTCTTACTAAAAGCTATTTTATGTCTATCTCTAATAAGTAATCCACACATTGTAAAACTTTATGAAAGTACCATAATTATTTTGTGGATGATAATTTAAGATTATATTTATAACTTTAAGTAGTTGCGATAACAATCTTCTTCTCATATATATCTTATATAAATCAGATCGTAGTTAAAAAACGTTCATAACTTAAAGAAAATTCAAACATTCATTATCAGTACACGAAAAACTGTTAAAAACCCTGTTTTAAATTTTCGAAAAAATGAAGATCGTTATTTGCACTCTGCTTATTACATTTGCGGTTTTCTTTAATTCCATTCGTAAGTATAATATTATGGATTAAACGGATTTCAAGGCATTTAATCATTTAATTAAAAATTTTTTTTCGAACAACTTCCAGTTCAAATGAAAATTGTTTTTATCACTTTAAATTACTTTCTGACCTTATATAACTTTTTTTTACAGCAATCTTTTTAACAACAAAAATAATCAGAAAATTTTATATGACAGTAATCTATATAACAAAATGTTTATTATTTTCCGTATTCCCGTTGATAAGATTTATGGTTATAGTATCTATATATCTGCCAATAGTGCGTCTTAGAATATCAGTTAAAAAACCATTGAAAGCCGAACGAATATTCAAATATTCAATACCAATACACGAAAAACTGTTAAAGAATCTGTTTGAAATTTTCAAAAAAATGAAGATCGTTATTTATACTCTACTTTTTACATTTGTCGCTTTCGTTAATTTAATTCGTAAATATAATTTCATATTACATAATCTCAAAATGTGGATAATATTTTTTCATTTTCGAACAACTTCCAGTTCAAATGAAAATCTCAATTCTTATTGATTTTAATTTATACTTGAATAAATTTGTAAACGCTCTTGAGTGATTTGGACTTTTAAATTAATATTTCTATCTGAGGTTATATGAAATCTCCATTCTTTTCTTACAGAATTAAGTAAAGCAGGAAAAAAAAATCCGCAGTCATATAATGCAAGACACCTGCCAATTCAACCAGAAGGTACTGAAATCCAATTACCGAATGGCCAGTTTTATACAGCACGAGGAATTGGACCAATTGTTATACTGTATAACTCCCGTACTAACATAACGCATGTACGTGAGGGTACTTATTTAATAGAAATTTCTCCGCTTGGATTATCTACTCGACATTTTAGTCTTGGAAGCAGCTCTAGACCACCACCTGGTAATCTGTAGATCCATTAAAAATAAAGTTTAAATACTAATATTATATACCTACCGTATACTTGAATAAAAAAATTTTTCGCTGAGAGTGACTAACTAAGTCTCCTTTTGTTACCTTTTATTTTCCAATGTCGCAATTTCAGATGATCGCAATTGATGTTATTAATACCGTTATCTCATTACAGCAATTATGAAGAAGCAAATGCTAAGCACACATTTTTATGCTAAAATATACAATGAAAACTTCAGAAAACATAAATGAGGTGATTCTCAAGGACACGCACATTTTTTATTCTAACTTCAAATTTTCGAAAATAAAACGACTACACGTCACACACTTTATCTTATATTTTGAAGAATAATTAAAACTGAGTAATTGGATCATGGTTGGTGTCAGTATTCATATAATATATTTATATAATATATTTATAATATGTATATTTGGAAAATAACGACTGGTAATAAGCGGAAGGTACGGTGCCAACAGCTGAATTGGACGAAAGGAGTTTATATGATGGGGATATCCCTGATGCAGTCGTTGGCAAGGGTAACATGTCTAGGGAGCAATTCATTACTCTACGTGCTTGTCTCAACACCACTTCTATATACTCATCGCGCTACACTCGCTCCTTTCTTTCTCTTCACTCTCTTCCTTCACATCTCAACTCTCCTTTCTCTTCCCATAGAGTCACCATCACCGGTCTTCCTGCTTCCCATCCCCATTATCTTGATAACAGACAACTTCCACATTTCACATACATACACTGAACTCAAGGGCTACTCTCGATTTCAAGACTCTAAACCCACAACTTTATTTTTGCACAGTTGCATTTCCCTCATTGCTCTTCTTCTAGAATTCAACAATTCTTTTTAGTCATTTCCGTACAGAGATGAAATTCCTTGAAAGATAATATAATTTCCTTTGTTCTCTAAAGTTTTCTATAAATATTCCTAAACTTTGGTAACTATCTTCTCAATTCGTAATAAAATGCGATATTCTCCTGAAAACTGGACGTAATATATAATTTTCTTTTTTCCTTTTTCTGACATTTCACTTCCCTTGCCTCTGTCATATCCACTTTTCTTCCTCGGAAGACCTTTAGTCCGCTTCAAGGCTTGACATCATCAGCTAAGTAATAGAAAATAAATTGCTGGACCACCATCAGCTTCTTATTTCGCCATATATTTTAAGCCACTTCCTTTCTTGCCACAAACGATACTGGACACATTTTGTTTTCGAAAGTCTTTTTCATTCTCTTCAATTTTTCCTCTTTTCTTCTTCGATCCAATCATATAAAAGGATTAAGCAATACTTTTTAAATCTGACGTTCATTGCTACAAATGGCGCTAAACTTAACAAAGTGAATATAAATTTCCCAATAATAGGACATTATTAATTAATTTTGTTGAAATTCCTTTCAGCTCTTTGTGGACATATTTCTCCCATAAACTCTATCCCTTCATTGCAATATCATTCATTAATTTTGCACGAGCTTGTAGCTGCTTTCTGCAACAGAATACTTTAGTGTTTCAAGTAAAAGCAAATATCAGATTATAATCTAAATTATATATTGGAGTCAGCAAGCTCGCGTGTAATATTTTCAAATTTTCCTGAATGCAGTTGAAACGTATAAGAGCAGGTTGAATAACGGTGCCAGTGGACAATGGCATCCACATATTCTGCACCCTCTTCTTTCACTACGTCCCATAAGCTTTTCACAGAGCAGTGGCGAAATTTTAATAAGAAACTTTATTGGTGTTCTGCTTTTTTATCCTGCTTGTTACTTTCTCAAAAAAGATATAACAAACTCTTTTGTTATAACGAATTTATAAATTGTTGCAACGTCCACTTTTACTTCTTCGTAATAATTTTAGTTACGCATTTATCTATTTTAATAAACAACAAGAACGAAAGCGCGCTCCGCGCGCGCATTTATCTTCTTTTTAAATATTATATAATTTATTATATTTTATATAATCTATAATCTCTTAAAATCTATGTTAAACTTCGTAAAAATCTTTAAAAATTCCTAGAAACCTTTGACAATTTGTGAAATCGCATAAAATTCGTGAAAATCTGTAAACATTTCTAGCAAACTGTGGAAATGTTTCAACTCTCTAAATCTCTTAAAATCATTAAAGATTTCATCAAATTCCATGAAATCCTTAAAAATATTACGAAATCATTTAAATATCAGAAAAATCTCTCGAAATCTCCTACAATTTTTAGAAATCTCATACAATTCTTTAAAATTTTAGGATAATATTTCAAATTCCTTAAAATCTCATAAAACTCTTACAAAGCTTTTAAAATCCCTTAAAATGCGATGAAATATCCTAAAATCCCATAAAATTCTACAAAATTGTTTTAATATCCTAAAAATCTCTTGAATTTCTTAAAAGTCACTTAAAAATCATTAAAAATGCACATAAAAACCTTCAAAATCATTAATCTCTTGAAATCCATGTGAAAATTAATGAAAATCTCTAAAAATTTCTAGCAACCTCTAGAAATGTTTTCACTCCTAAAATCTCTTAAAATCATTAAAGATTTCATCAAATTCCATGAAATTCTTAAAAATATTACAAAATCTTTTATAAATTAGATATATTTTTTGAAAACCCATAAAATTTGACGAAAACCTTCGAAATCTTTGTAAATTCTACAAAATCTTTTTAAAATCCTAAAAAGCTTGTGAAATTCCTGAATAAAATTCCCTATACAGTTTTAAATTCCTTATTTAAATCCCACAAAATACATATTTTAAAAGTCATAAAAGTACCTTCAAGTCCGATTGAAATCTGATCAAAGTCGTGAAAAATTCTAAAAATTCCCAGAAACTTCTTGAAATTCTTTAAAATTCTACCATAACATTTAAAATGCCATTATCTCCCATGAAATCTTTTTAAATTCCCTTAAAATCCCTAGATTTTCAATGTACCTATTTTGAGTTTAGACTCGTGACAAAATGATTATTAACGAAACCATCTTTTTAGAATAGATAAACGTTAGAGTACATATATTTATTCTACTTACAGACATTTTTATAACAATTAACTATTAAAAAATGCTATCAATCTACCATGAATCGACATGGTTTTATATTGAGATTTTTCTGAAGGAATGGGGTGAGTAACTGGAAGCAGAGCCAGTCCATTTTGATATTTTCTGCAAATGTATATCGCACTGTGCAACATAAGCAATAACTCGCAAAGAACGTTATGGAAGTGACCAAAGGTTTGGGTCTTTTAGAATCTTTGGATGCTCCTTGAAGCCCGGAATAAACGGGTATAGAGTCGACAAGTTGGATCTTTCGAATGCTGAATGGCCTCTGCGTGTATGAAACTTGGCACGTAGCCAATCTCCTCCCTTGATACATATTTGTATCATACGTTTGTGACGTCCTTGAGGCTCTCTTCACTTTCTATTTGCTCCTTTTTTCTTTTATATTACGGTCTCTCTAGTAATGCGTCCACGTACTTTTTTTACTCACAATCAGAAAAATGTCTTTCAATTTGGTCCAGCAAAGGAAAATTCTCTTAGATACTTGAAAGGTCTGAATTATTAACTTTGTCTCTTAGGATTACTCTCTGACGTCAATTTTTGTATTAATACTTTAGAAAATTGTTAACATCGTATTTTCTCTTCTATTGCATTTTCTCTCTTACCTTTTACGACAAAACCTTTTGAAACTTGCACTCTCTCATTGAAACATTTTTCTCAGCCTATGCACAGTTCAGGTGACTCACATTCTGTCTGGAGAAGAAAACTTCATCAAGAAAGTTCCTTGTCTTTGGCGAATCAATGTTATCTTTCTTCTGGAAAAACGCGCTGACGTTTCCCTTTATTCCATTACCTTCATTCTTTCTACTTTGCCCTCTTATTCTTTTTCTGTCTCGCTTATCTCAAAAATAAACTCGAATGAAAGTACATTTCTTGTAAGAAAACAATGATATTAAATTGATATGTATTAAGAGAAAATATATAATATGAATCGGCTATTTTATATTTTATTTTTGTGCAATTTTATCTCAAATTTCAAATGACGTATTGAATAACTTTTGGAAATGTTTTGAAAAATGCAGTGTGCTGTGGATTGAAATTATAAGAGAAACAAAAAGATCATTACAATTTTTGATAGATTAAAATTATGATTCTTACTGGTTATAAATAGAGAGGAAATTCAAGCACTGAATTAAGGATCTTGAGACTATAATGTATAGAATTTTCGGATAAAATGGTGTAATCTAGGCTGGAATGTCAGCTGCCTTTCTCTTGGCTATGGCTTGAAAGGAGTGTGGGAGGTCGATTTTGGAAGCTGCCTCAGGGAAGGCAGGTGAGACTATCTTATCTGCATAAAACGCTCAAATGAAGGTCCCCAATTTCATAATCAGTCAGCTGCCATCATCTGTCGCCTTCTCTTCTTTTTACACCAACTTCCGGCAGCCAATAAGTATTGATTTTCTTCACAAATATATTTCTATAATTTTTAGTTTTCAATTTATCTCCAACTTATCTTTTACCAAAGATCTTTGCTTTTACTTTGTAAAAGACAAACTTAGTTCTCTTTATTTAATTATGCTCTTTATAATCATTAGGACTTCATCTAGGGTTTCACATTCTACAATAATGAACGATATCATCTAAATGAAACTTGATATATATATATATCAAGCAGAAATAATTATTCCCATTTTAAATTAGCTCATTTCTTGAAAACACTGTTTACCATTCTTCTTACACAAGTTTGTTAAGTCAAAACGCATATTCCGAAAGCTGCTTATCGTGTATTCTGTTTATTATTCGTTAGCTACGTACAAAATTAAAGTATGATTTTAATGGCTGAAAGTAAAAAGTGGATTAAAATATTTCGTTTGTAAAAGTGTTGTGGTCATAAAAAATTTGGATTTTAATTTTTTAAATCCTCGGTAGATTAATTAAATATTTAATGAATTCTAATTCTAAGTATTTAGACTTCTAAAACTCGTAACACAATTTATTAAAAAAAAAATTGCTAATTGGAAATTTAATTGAAAATATACAATTATACATAAAGATAATGAAAATCGTAATTTAAATACCTTGTACCATTATGTCAACGAGTAAATATACCATATGTATATTGTATAGGTATTTATTACAGCATGTAGCTGATAGGCACACGCAGTGCATGCTTCTGTTTTGATATCAGTCGACATTGCTATATATTCTACAACATTTATCTCAAAACGATAATGTCATGAACCGTGCTTGCTGCTCATAGCAGTTATCGAATTGTGGTATCGGCATGGATTAAAATTTTAAGTTAAAAGCCTTACCTTATGACAATATATTATGACAATCACCCAAAGATATGATGTAATTTTTCGTTGTATGTATTATTTTCTTATATAAAATCGAGGCAGGATCATCAATAATTATTAAGGTGAAGTCTTTAAACTTTCGAGAAAGACTGTATGCTTAAATTGATAATTAAAATATTTCTCCCGAGGTAGTTTGTCATCGACTATAAATTCCTTCTTCTTTTTTCAAGTCTGGACTTATCGGCAAAAATTTATCTGGCCCACTCATCGCGAAGTTATTTCTTTATGCGTAGTAATCGTTGGTATACCTTAAGTGTCTCCGCCTGAGGTAAGACCTGCAGTACAGCCAGTGTACACGTTGTAACAGCAGGGCGTCAGTAATTATCGGCATCTGTCGAAGGACGTTGAACCGATAAACCTTATACATATATTGTATGTATATCCTGAATTTCGCTCCCTCAAACAATTGACCGGCCTGACCGATGATCGGAAAATCCGATAACGCGGAAGAAATCCGATAAGTATAGAGAAGAGTTAAATTGATCCTGATGCTCCCTTGATTTATCTTCGGCTCTAAAACCATCCCTTGGTAAGCAAATTTTATTGTTTGGAGGTATTTTCATATTTTACTTATATCTTCAAGCAATAATTAATGTTTCATACAAGCAATATTCAATTAATTGATCACAGATACATTATATTTCGGTATTATTGGTACTAGCACAGCATTCAGGGCTCTTTGGTAAATGACAAATGTTACGAATATTTTAACAAAGTGATTTCAATGGTTATAAATTGAAATTATTTTTCGATTGTCATAAATAATCCCAAACTTATAACAGGGATTATAACAGGGCTATAAAAGCTCTTAAACTCCCCTTCCACCTAAAAGTGTTATTTAATATATGGACGAGCCCGTAATTAATAAAATAGACGTAATCTTAAAACTGTGGAGTAATTTAATCCGCTTTCAGAGAATTGCTATATAAAAAGGTAGCTGATGATTATTTCTTATCGTAAATCAGGATGAGGGGTTGAATCCAACTTTCTGGTTGATGAGACAAGGTATATAAAAGTTGCCCTTGTGATGCGTTATGGAAAGCCAAAGAGATCATTGCAATGTCAATCGTTGGTGGCCTCTGGTCACTACCAATGGAATGAACGGTATCGGTAGTATCGTCACTGGCCAACCTGTCATTATCGATAATAACGGGTGAAGCCAGTGGCGCCTAAGGACACAAGGGCTCCGTGGGAACGACTTGTTCGCACACGCAACGATTACAAAACTCTTAAATGATTCGAGCAGATGTCACTTTTGCCTTTTTTAATGTCAGAATTCTAAAGTACCCCTCTTGAAATACATTCTTGCATTATTACCTCCCTCAGGCTCGCACTTTTATTCGACTATCCATGCGAGAATTATGATGACCAAAAACTTATATATCCTGAAATTATGTCCTTTTTATACTATTTATAAAGCGAAGAATAAATATTACCTAAAAATTAAACAGGGATTTGATATTTTTCTGTTAATATTTCTTCTTTATATTCGCGTGAAAAATTAACTTCTTCGCGGTAATAAAGATTTGACTTCAAAGTATGACTTTTAAAAGGGTCGTAAATTTATTTTGCATACGATACATATGTATATTTTTATGGAGTAGTGTAGAGTTAGGTTGAAGAAGGGCGTAAAATGCTAATGATGTTTTTACATATGTATATGCATAGTCTTGTGTAATTTGTTCTTCCCTCTTTTGCCTCATCAAAATTTATCGCTGTTTAGAAAATAAAAACAGTGAGATTATAGATTTTAGATTCACAATATAAATAGGTTTTAATTGAAGTTGATCTTCAAAACTGGATCATTTTGATTCCAATTGTTGTCTGATTAAAGAAAGAAACCTGACATAACAAAAGGTTAGATAGTATTCTGATTCAATTTCGAGATCAAATTAATAAACTGTGATTTACTGTGTGTATTTATTCCAAAATGTACAGCCAATACGAGTATACCAGCTTCTATTTCCCTCGTGTGAGCTTATGTGTTGTAAAAGTTTTTACGGGGAAACTTCATCTTTATAATTCTGGGTAGCTGGTAATAAACACGAATGCGCTTTGAAGTGAAGCAACGACAACCAGAGAGGTATAGAGAGAGGTAACAATATAGCTGCGCCACTGGAATTTACCAATGTCGTAAAAAAGATGCAATAAAAAGAACTATAAAGAGTAGCAATTCCGGACAAGATTGTTCGCGATGCGTGTAATTCACTTATGCAGGATAGTATACTAAAATCCTCGGTTCTGAATTTTGCGGACGTATGTATATGTTATGCATTTTAAAAAATATTTCTTTGATGCAAGAAAAAATCATACACAGACCTATATTTATTTACTAGTGGCTTTTTTACTTATTTGTAACCTAGTGAAGAAATGAAGGTACAATAAAAGAGAATCATTAATTCTTATCACAGAGTATTTTATCGTCCATCCAGGTGGTGATATCAAGAAAGAGAGGTTTCCTTATACAAAACCCTTTCATGAAAGCGATCCTGCAATAACATTGTTGGCAACTGAGGTGTAATATAAGATAAGAGTGAAGGTGCTAAAACAGGACAGGATTGCCAACCGTATGAGTGGAGCTTTGTAGGATGTAGGTTCTTGGACGTAGGATATAGGATCAGAATCACTTTTCTCAGACGTATCTGTGATACTGGGTCGAACGACTGGATTGCCGTCTATCCACTTTATTGAGATCAATGCTTATTGAAAACGTCCTTCTCTCACCTCTCTAGTTCCACAATCGTTTCCGAACATGTCTGTCGTGAACCAACACAACTGGCAAAGGAAACGCGCCCTTTTAATTAAAACGCTTTATAAGCTTAAACTGATGCCTGGACGCCGCTATTCTCAAATACCAGAGCAATATAGACCTCATCAGTGAGTTTGAAATGGGTTATTGATTGATCCATTCATTCGTCAAAATTCTACCTCAACTTCCAAATTAACTTACGAGTCAATTGATTCAGTAAAGCATCTGTTATTACTGCAATTATAGAAGTATCATATATGCAAAATAATTTAGAATTTTTAATTTTTTAAATATAATAACTTGTAATTCCTTGTCTAATTTTAGGAATCTCAATAAGTTTCATAACTTTCTTCTCATCCTACAAAATCTAGAGAAACACACGCCTCTGTCATTCGGAACCGCGTAAAATTGTTTTGCGCTTGGTCTACTTCGTCTGCTTATTTTATTTCTTTTTCTTTTTTTGTCTTCTACTCATCCATCTCATCCTCGATTCTCTTTCCTTGAGTATCGCAGGCATCAGAGTCGTTCAGCAAAAAGATGAGCGCCCTGTCCTTAGGAACTTTATATAGACATCCGATGAACGATATGAAAGCCTGAAAGAAAAACTTTGTACATGACGCAAACGTCCTTTCCTCTTCCATTTCTATCGTCGATGAAATATACTTGAAAGTTGCCAGTTCCGGAATCCGACACGAGTACAAAGAATTGAATAGAATACGATCTTGGAAAGCAAAAGAAATGGAAAGAAATGTATGTGTTACTAAAATTATCGCCTCGCAGTTTCTCTTCTTTATATCTACTAGTATACACACTAAAAATAATACATTCAGCCATTTAGGGAACATCGTCAGACGTCCGCAATTTTCTACATCCCTCTTTCCGCGAATGATAAAAAAAAGTGGACCCTCGAGTATTCCCACGATTTCGCTTCATCTTTGGTATTCGTACAATCTTCAAATGTCCCCAATGAATCCAGCTGTTGAAACTGGTGTCTCAAATTCGCAGAATAACGTAGGAAGACCAACCTGAGGGATTTAGCTTTCATACGTGCGTGAATTCACGCAAGAATAAAAACTATTTGCCTCCACTAAGGAACTCCAAATCCCTTCACTCATATATATTCCTACACCCACACATATATATATATATATATATATATGTAAAATATACATTCTCTTTGAGAGGGTTAAAAAATACGCGGGGGTTGACTTCAACCAGCCCTTTTGCCACGCTATGTGGTTCGCTTATATTTTACCCTCGAAAACCAAGGTTTCGCGATAAAGGTTGGAAAGCATTCGTCTTTCTGCCACATCCACTCGTCCGAAATCTGCAGAACTCGCGCACCATTATACGCTTTTCGTACCTTATTCGACGACTTATTTTTAACGACGGTTACGGCCATTTGTTTCCTCAGAAAAGAAAAAAAAGGATGAAAAAGAATGATAGAAAAGAAGAGAGTATTGGCGTTCACTATTTACTCCAGAGAAGCTGAAATCGAGGGTGAATACACTTATCGAAAAAAAGAGATCCGAGTTTTTGGTTCATGCATTTTTTATAGGTACTTCTTTTCTTTGAAGCAAATGTTATATATAGAGAGAGAAAAATTGTTATTTGGATTCCTCAGACCGTAAATTTCAATATGGGCAGGGAGGAAAAGTATATTTATTTTAAAGTGGACCTGGTCCATTTAGGGTCGTCCGTATATTACGTAACGCTTTTAGGGAGAGAGAGGGTTCAAGAGGAGCTGTCGCTGTAGAAATCTATTGAAAGCTTTTCAATCCTGTGAAAATTCTATTACAACTTTTAATCCTTGGAGATTCTATAAGATTACTAAAATCTTACAAAATTTCTTGAGAATCCCAAAAACTTGTTGAATTCTTTAAGCCTTCCTTGAAAGTCCTTCAAATCACTTGATATCCCTTGAATGTTGAATTCTTTTCAATTATTCACCATAAATTCTTTTTGAACTATTCTGAAATCGCCCAAAATTTTCTTAAATTCCTCTCCAATTATCTTCAAATTAAATTCGAACTGGAACACTTTTTATCTTCCACATTCTTGTCTGAAATGCTAAACATCAAACTTATTGAAATGAAAACAATCACGAGTCTATTACGAATTTCTGTTTTCCTCTTTGAAACAATGTTACAAGGGATGGATATAACATGCAAATAAGTGGAAGAGCGTGGACGCTTAACAGTGTGCACCAGTTGATGCATATATACGAGAGTTATATCATGCTCGTGCGAGTTTCTCTATTTTAATAATTCAAGTCGAGTTAATGCGACGTTACTACGTACCAGAGGTGGAATTCGCAAGTAAATCTTGAAACTCCATATGAAACTATGTCCTTTTATTTGTGTATATGACATACGACGACATGGATAAATGATACGAGTGTACGAGCGCACTGCTGACACTTTAATGGCTAAATTATGAAATTTTAATTTTTCATTTTAACCACATGGAAATTTTGCTCCTCTGCTAAATGCGCAACGATTGTTGGAAAATGAAGCGGATTTATAGCGACTGCGGTATCTCTGGACAGCAAAGCCGCGGCTCGTTTCCCGGAAACAAAATTATTAACTTACCCTCCCTATTAATCTACAAATCATTAACTTCCTGTTATACATTTTCGGCAAATATCGTCTATAATATGTAGATTTTCACTTTAATAATTTTATGATTTCATATGCTATTATTGCATATTATAATACACATTATTATATGTTTGTTTATAATTTACATATTAAATTCTATATTTAAACTAGGTTTTGGAAATATTTAAACAATCTGAACTTGTTAATCGTCATTATTTAAAGTATATTGCTTCTGTAATGCAATTTTCCAGTAATGATAACTCTGTTTGACAATTTTGACATGTTTATTATTTACAATGTAGTGGAAACCAGGATGGTTTGTATTAATTCATTGGATTATGTGTAATTTTGCAAATGAACTGGCTGGAATGTGAAGCAATATCATCACATGCTACTTTGATAGTGACTTCAAAATGAGGTGATCTAATTACGTGCCGATTACCGAAACGACGAACTTCGCCTCTATTTACCTATTTGCCGGTAAACTACAGATTAGGTATAGAATGTACATGCCAACTTGGGTTGTATAGAGACTATTTCAGGGGAATTGGTGCGAATACTTATTTAATTAATAGTACGCCAACTGGCATGATTTAACCGCGGCTCTGGCAATAATCCTACATCACACGCATGCACATGCTAGTTGTGTCCACATGCGTGTGTTATTCAAACATGATGTACTGCATGTCCACTATTTGCCATAAAACACACGTGAAATGGCACAAGCAAATCTCTATTTACGAAGAAGTATAATATATCGTTTCACAAAAACAGAGTGATGATTATATTATTCAAATTGAAAACTAAAATGAAGTAAACTCTAGAACACTTTGATTAGATATTTGTTGGATTGGAGAATATGAAACTGTAATTTCAATTAAATCTTCTGACAGTGAGAAGATCTTTGGAGTTGTATACGAAACACCCTGTAAGTGAAAGGGTCTCAGAATTCTCTTGGATGAGTTGTAATGAAAGTTCTATCGATCTTAACAGCTTACCACGAGGCAAAGAACTTTTAATGGGCTTGCAGTTATAGGTTTCCAGACCTCTCAGACAGTGTCCAGCAAACTGTTCAGATATAAACACTCGGATCGAGACAGAAACGCCTCTTCAAAGGTATATAGGACTCGAAAAAGACACAAAAATAAGAAACTACCTTTGAAAACTTTCTTCAGACAAGATGGTACCTTAATTCCTAAAACAAAGTTTTGATTAAGAGATAACAGGATTAATTCATTCAGAAAGATCTTTATAAAATAAAGAAAAGGACAAAAATACCTATGTGTTGGTTAATAAATAATACGGCCTCATTAATAAAAAGTAGTCGAATTTTTTTTAAATACAGTATATTTCATCTCACGAGACATACATGCAGCATCATAAAAAAATAATCGTACGTATCACTTCAGCGACCCTCGGTTTCATTTCTACCCTATCGTTTACATACCTTTTTGTCCTCTGCATATATATAAGGACAAAATCCATACGTCGCTGTAGTCTGCGATTAATTATTAATGAAAACAGTCTCGGATGCGAATGACCACTCAACAATGAACAGAAAATCATCATCTATATTCTGATGAACTGCAATGCATGGATATTCTTCCTGCTTTCATATAAAGCACTACTAAGTACTTAAGTTGACTGAAAGAACCTATCCACTTTAATGAACAATCAAATAATATAATAATAATAATAATAATAATAATAATAATAATAATAATAAAAGCAGAATGTTCATTGGGGATCTTTGCCGCGAATTGTTTTCAACTCTCTTGCATTCCCTCAGCAATTTTCCCTTTGAAAACTACTTTTCTGAAAATTTCTCAAATTTTTTGACCCGTGAATTTTAAGGGTCAGTAAACGAGTACTTCTACTTCGTCATTTATTCTCAGTTTCGTGCAGAAGAACGACATGCCGTATATTTTCTAAGCATTCACAGACAGGAAAACTGAGTGAAAAGAAACTTCTCATTTCCGTCCCATTCAATAGAAATGCACTATAAACTTGTTCCAGTTTTGCATTGATGAATTAAACTTCAAAATAATTCAAATACATAAAATTAAAATTAAAATTAAAATTAATATTTCCAATACTTAATTCTCTAGATCTTATAGACTGAAAAGAGTTATTGACGTAAGTGTTATGTTCAAAAGTATTTAAAAGATATATGAATATGACGTCATGTTTCCGGTAAATTACTTCTCTCTATGGGTCTTTGCAAGCTCCTTTCTACGGGCTGAATTTTAAGAATGCACTTACAGATTGGCCAACACAATGGGCTGAGCGCGTGCGTCTATAAAAGCCCCATTGCTGGCAGACTTTATCGCGTCATCTATGCACCTCTTAAAAATGAAACCGAGGGACTTTAGAAATGAAACGAGAGATGATCAAGCATCATTGTTCATTGTTCAAATTTATCGGTCCATCGCTTTTCCTTCAAAGTCACACTCACCCGATAGCAGACAAATGGTTGCAAGCTACTTTGTTATTCATAGTCTTTTTTCATCCTCGTTATCACAACGAAAACAACTCGTTTTTCACTTTCTCGCTTATCGTCTGACTGATCCTGCCGTTTACGAGAACCAATTAATTTCGCGAATGGGGATAATTTATCTCAGAAAATTCGAAAAGCTATATAAAGAGATGAAAGAAGCGATTTTGATTCTTTTCTCTTTTTAAATGATCAATTTTAGGAGTTCTGGCTGTGGAAACTGGTCAGGTCCCACCAGAACCCCATAAAAATTTCTGCACGGGGAGACATGAGGAGCATTAGTAAAAAAAGCTATGCGTCGCAACATATCGTTATCGGCATATCGAGATACAGCATTTTATTTATTAGGTAATAAATATCATCCAGCTATGTATTTAATTGGTGTCCACTGTGCTTGGTCGCTTGGTATAAGCTTTTATACCCTAGGGCAAGTGGGGATTCTCGTAAGACTTCCAGAGTTTGTACCAGCTGTAAATTGCTTCTTATCTCAAATGCTACGAGAAGCAGTGCGCCCTGATTACTTGCTTTAAATTCTGACATGTGAAAATAAAACGGCAAATCCCTCTTTCTTCTAAAAAGAGAATAAAAGAAACAAATAATTTAAAACTGTCTTAAGAAAGAGAGTATTGCACGAGAATATAAAGCTACTAGTTCGTCGTACAATATTATTAACTGATTTTCTATAATGATAAGAGTCGTAAATAAAAAAATTCCTCTCAACTTCAACTGGAAGTTGAAGCAACGGGATTAAACTAAATTTTAGGCGTTGAGTCGTTTGGACGACATGAACGAATATGGGAGAAAGTAATAAACGTCACCGACGAAAACTTTCTTATCCATAAATTGCAGGAAGTTCCTCTTATCGTGAGAATGGCTCTGAAGTTCCACCCGCTTCTGATTTATCGTAAGAAAGGCGTCTTACGGAAAAATGGGAATATCCAAATGTAAGAGGACAATAGTTTTTCCCTAAGCTTTATCTAAAGAAAGTTTCATCAGATAAGAAGCTGCGAAAGTTTTTAGAGTTAACGATACGGAAGTGGTATGGTTAATGAACTGATATAGAATTTAATTTACTGCTGTTGTTTTAAAATTTTAAATCTGCTTTGTGCTACAAAGCAGAGCGTCATATTAAACGCATGAGTCTTTTATAATCGTATTATTCGGTTTGATCATGCAAATATCTTAAGGCATATTTTGAAACTTTCTACGTTCTCTAATTATGGCAACTAATTAGAACTAGACTTACGGAAGCGTGCTGCAAGCTTCACTATGTTGTACAAGAAGCAGACACTAGCTACTTACATGTTCGACGGAATTTAGTGCTCAGCATCTGAAACTTCGAAACTGCTTTCGAAGTTAGAAGGTGTTTACTTTATTCACCTATTACGGTTCAACGTGATGATTTTGGCAACTTTTCTTTATATATTGTCACTAAGTATATTATAAACTATTCAGCTGAAACATTACAGAAGGTAAACCAATTTTAGGAGAAAGTTTCACAAGGTGTAATGTAATTTCAAACTTAAATTGATTTTTACTTCAAATGTATAATTTTCACTATCATTTTCGTATAGATCCCAAACAAATTAAAGCTGATGGTATTGATTTTTGTTATAGTTATAAAGAGCGACGTTCAACTAAGCTAAATAATTTTCGGTTTCGAAAACAAATTAAAACCTTTTAGCAATCGACTCATTAGACTGCGGAAATAGGCGGTGACCTACTTTCATAATTAAAGCGTGTTCATCGAGGAAAATTTTTCAATAAATAAAAATTGCTTTTGAAAATTATGTCGGAGACGGTAAATGAACTAACTTTCTGGAAATTGTTTCTCTAATGTGATGTTTTCGCTTTTCTTGTCCGCTCAGAAAAGAAGTCTTCGGAAAAAAAATTCTTTATTATTAATATAAAACTATTTGTGAATAAGAGAACGATTTTTTCTTAATTTTACAATTTCCGGGAACAGAATTTCGTTCTCACTCGGGATCTCTCGATCTAAATTAATGAAAAGGCACTACTGATATTTATTTAATATATTTGACTATAACTGATGGATAAACATCAATTTAATTAATTTACCATTGAGCAAAAACATGATAGAGATATATTAGAGACTTTAGCTTAATTAGATTCACGTAAAGGACACTCAGATTTCGAGGCACATTCTGTATAAGACACCATCTGTTGGACTATATTTCTCGAGCATTACCAGACTCTTCCACTCTGTAAATTCAAATCAGTAAAATTTAACAGAGAATCAATGATGTACTTCTGAATTAGTAAAAATCCGAGAATCAAAATTTATTCTCAAATATTCCCGTTATATTTTTACTGTGTAATGAGTGAAAATCTCCCCTGCAAGTTTAATGAATCATTAGTTCTTAGTGAAATTTCCTCGATTTAAATTAAAAGCCTGTATTCTGTCCGCCGCTGTATCTTTAACGAAAATAAGATAATTAGCTGAAATTTAGAAAGCAACAAACTCAAGTTTAGCTACATGAATCCTAATCTTGATCATGCATTAAATAAAAGGGAGCACTTTAGACGAATTGAACAACCGGGGAATTTTTTTCATTTATGGCGTAAATAACTCGCATCTTGAGCGAAAGTTCTTGCACATAACTATGTCTGCCTTTCATATATTTTACGCTAGCGGTGCATATTATGTGAGCATACATCCGCTCTCGCATAGGGGTTGGAATTTGAAGAAGTTTAGTTCGAGAATAAGACATCAGGTGATGGAATGAGAAAAAATAGTGAGAGGGGTGAGAGAGGACGGCAGACTCATATCTTGACTAACAGAATTATGTTTGAGTCGTATAGTAAATGTATTTCTGACTTCCATCCATCAATATAATGCATCTACTGAATAATAGACATCTCTTGAATAATTTGCGTATAAATGCGCATTTTCAAACATATTAAAATCCAAAAATCAGTCCATTCAACAAAACAATCCCACTTCAGATTGATCCGTTCAAAAAAAAGATCTCTGATTTGCAAAAATGTCTACTTTATACTGTGAATAAACAATTACAATTATCTAAAAGAATAATAAAATTTGATATGATGCTTTCTTTTTTTATGCGAGATTTAACGATCTATTAATGTAGAATCCATATATTTTACAAATTCATCTCATGCACATAATAATTTCATGTTCATTTTATGACTCCATTTTATAGTACATATAAATACTTCGCATAATTGAAAATTGCTTTGTACACTGCTTTGTACGGAGATTATCATACAAAAAAATTATTTATATGCAAAAAAATTATCTAGTCCTACGATTTTCGACACAAACATGTTTTCTTAATGTAAATGGATTCTGTGAAGCGTAACTTCAGCATCCCTTGGGTCTCTAAGAACCATTAGTCTCCAGACCACGTGACTGCATCGCTTCAGGCTTGACAGGAATCAAAGGTTAGTTATCCAGGTTAATTATGCAAGACATGGATTTCCCCGGAATTAACTGGTTACCTCTCATTCTTGTGATTCGCACAATAAGCGCGCTGCTTATAACACAAGAAAACAGAGTTCTGTAGTTTCTTGGACAAATAAGATAATAATTCTGGTCGCAATGGGTGAAGAGCGTGATAACATTAGGTGGAAATTGTCAGAAAACTCATTAAAGGCTTTATTACATATTACTGCTGGTACAGCAACTTGAAACGACTACGGCAGGCGATATAGGTGCTCTGAGTTACATGCACAATGTACAACCGTGGGCATAATTACTATATTCCCCTTTCCTTTGCGCCTCTTAGTCGTGGTTCAGATCTCATACTGCATCTTAGCTGAAGATCGTAACATAGGATCCTGGTTAAGGCTGTGCTCAACAATGATTTGCAGGGAGCATACCAACTCTATAATGTACGTCGAAACTTGTGAGTGGTACAAAATTTATCGGTTCAAGCTCACGAAATTCTAAATTGGTAATGTTCGTTACATTATTACATTACATTAACATTACATTAACAATAGGTAGTACTAATACTGACAAGTACTATCAGGATGACTATTGTTCCGTCGGAACAATCTATTTTGTCTCAACCAATTTAATTTTATTAGTTTTCAAAACATCTGTCTTCAAATTCATAAACATTTTTTTTTGCTATCTACTTAAATATCTACAAGAAATACTAAACCTTAAATTTTATATTTTTATTACAATAAGCTGTCCAAACCGTCCGAAAACACGATCAGTCGATTTGTGACACATCTGTACATTTTAGGTCTTAAAACATCTAGCCTTCGATTTACCTTTTTTTATTGCCTTCATCTGGCAACTAAGAAAACACTTCTCGACTACTTTTCTATTCTTAATCTCAACTTCGGGGGTTTTTCCTCAAATTTGTTAAACTTCGATACTTCTCGTGAATAATCGGAAATGAAGCATCAGCCTTCAGACCTGGTCACGCTAAAGGACTGACAACCAGTTACAACCTTTCCTCTGACCTATGCAACTCGCTGCATAGACAGAACTTCAAATTCGACACTTTTTATACTCTTCACTTAATTGTTAATACTCATTCCACTTATACAGTCCACTAACCTTGTAATTTTATATATTGCAAATTAAATTTATGAATTGCAAATTGTCGTCAGTGTTTTTATTTTCTAATCGAAAACAACTATACAAGATTCAGTTTCTTCATTTCTCTGACATGAGTATTAAAAATGCGAATAAGTTTTTAATGCTATATGGATATAAACCTTATTACATTTCCTTTGTAGAAATCATACAGTTTATCGCTTTAAATATTGTAAAATATAGCACAAAGGTAAAATTAGATTTGTACTTTCACGAGAATAACTGAGATTTATATATTTGCAAAAATGCAATTTTAAATTCATGGACTACGGAGAATCAGAAAGAAATGTAAATTTTTTAAGTCTCTTTATTGTTTGATATTATTGGACCCTCTTTTATGCGGAATAATAAAAAAGAAAGACGCGCCTGTTTCTTCCTTTTCATACTATCTTATTATTATAAAAGCAGAATTCGCGCACTGGGTTTTAAGAATTTGCAAAGTAGTAGGTTGAAAAGTTCCCGACCACCCAAGGGAAATTCGTTTCTTTCTTCCAACATCAAGTTTCATGATTTATTTATTTGATTAAACGTCTCTTTAAAAGAGGACACGTGCTAAAGAAAAACTCGTGGGAAATTATAAAATACTTTAAAGTACAATTTCTTCAATATTGATTAACTTCAAACTGTTATTCTCCTTATTCTAGAGCACGGCAAATAGATATATCTGCATATTTGATGTGTTATCGGTAAAGTTTGGCGCACGTTTTACTCGAAATCGTTGGACCAGAAACATATCGAGAAAGTTTGATTGGATATAGATGATTCATTTAGATAATGAAGCACTCATACACCCCCCCCCCCCGCCTCCTTCTCTCATCTGCGTTGCATTTGTAATCAATATCATAAATTAATTCCATAAATTGATCGGCAAAATTTAAACACTCCTTTAAAATGAATTTTTTTCTTACACATTTTAAATGGGATTTAAATAAATACAATTATGGAAAGAATGAAATAATGTAAAGCGGATAGATTATGGCGCCAAAATGGCTTAATTAGCTGTTGTATGGAAGCAAGCTATTATATTGTCGAACAATGGCGAAGGAAAGGCAGCAAAGAAGAGGTGCATTAACGTTGACAATGAGAAGTGAAGTGCTTGGAGTTTTGGCGCTGTCTGGCAGTCTGTTTTATTGAATAAAACAGCAAATTATCCGTCGTTGTAGTTAGGAAGACGAAAGTCCATGCATGCAAAGGGTCGTTCAAATAAACTTCTTTTCTTTTCACCTCTGCATTCCGTCATTGAGATGACACGTAGCATTATGTCCCGGATCAAAATCCTTCAGTCCCTGGGTATTCATTAGCTTCGGTGTCTTGGTCCTTTTCAATTACTCTGTGCACACTTGGACTTTAAACGAATCTCATTCCTTTCGTTCTCCCTTACCTCCGCTCTCCACCGTTGACTTTGTTAATTTTGCGAACGGTTCCCTTTCATTCGCCATTTATGACGACTAGGCCATTAGCTTTTATCTTCCTTCGAAGGAAAATGTCAAATAGAACCAAGTACACATTGATTTAATGTGCAGAATGGAAACTACCATCTTCCCTGCACTCTTTAGTACGATTCGAGTGAAATAATGAAATCTAATGGATCGAGAGAACTCTTGAACTTGACAATTTAAATGTCCCGGCGCGACGTTATTACTGTAAAGCCATTTAAATTAAATTTCTTTCAATTTTACCTTAATATTTAACAAGTAATATTTATAGGCACGGGACAGCGCTGAAAACATTGCATGGACCAGCTCTTGACAATATTTTCCTTTTTGCATGTAACGAAGTATATATATTCGTATAAAGAGTATATTTTGTTGTGGTAATGTCTCTTTGTCGTTAATATAAAGCTCAATCCATTTAGGAATATGCATTTTCACATTTGCTAACCGGATATCACACGAATCTTGGAACGGATGTTCAAACACAATGCACCTTCCTGAGTATATTGTTAGACTCAGGAGAATTTCCAAATATATGTCTATGCAGTATACGTCTTTCCCCACAATGAGAGAATTGTGCAGGATTAACTCACGATAAGATCTCTCATTTGGTATATTAAATTTTGCACTTGCAATGATACCTTTTTAATCTGCTGAAATCTTGGGGATTTGAAATATTATAAACTGTAATGCAGTTAAACTATGATACATTTTTATTGGTTCAATGAAATAATTTCTAAACTTTACTATAAAATAAATTCAGTTATTTATGCATGGATTTGTTTTCTTGGGAAGATTTTTCCCATTTTGAAATTGGTCTCCAAAATTGAAATTTTAAAGAGTGTCGTTTTGTCTACATATGTAAATTGAAACTCTGCCCAGAACTATTCCATCTATCAGTTAGACAACACAACATCCAAGAGTATGCTATTCCAATTGGACTCCATTCTTATTCTACTTGATCTCAGAACAATTTCCTTATGTATAGCAAGGAATATCAAAAGCAGTTTAATGTGGAGCATGAGAAACTTTGAATTTCACTTATCCAGAACTCCTTCTACCTCTCTTCGTATACATTCCAGAAATTGAAATTCAGTTTGTTATCTGACATCACCAACGAATATTTAACTACTCAATAAATGTAAAGCAGATATTCATATTGATACCTGATATAAAAAATGATATAAAAAAACACGCAATTGAACAACGTTTTTGTAACATTTTTAAACAAGAATTCTTTTATCTGCAGCTTTTTCTGCAATTTCTTGGTATACTTTTCGATAAAGCCAGACGTTTTTTTGCCAACGTCAACTCGATTCTTACCAACGGAAGTAGCCACTTTATGATAGCATCTCCGTTTCCGATGAGAAAGCACGTACTTGGCTACGAATTTCCCGCATACTCATTTTCTGTTTCTTGAATTGACGATTTCTCGATATCAATCAGATGTATGTATATAAGATAATTATTAATCCTTTCAATAATTGTATTATTAATCAATTAAAACCTTAAAAATTTATAATCCACCCATTGACATATAAATCATCTCAATGGTAACATTGAATGAAACGCATACATTTCGCTCTACATGACTTTAGATATTATAAAAAAGGCTTACATGTTTCTCGCAGTGTAAGTAACTTGAATAACACATTGTCTGAATACAAGTACGAATTGATTACAAGTTGAAAATGCAATGTGGTATATTTGAATGAACAGTATGTGACAAGCGTGATAAATATTTCAAAGGACGAGCATACGCTATAAGGTAATTGCGTTTATATTTCATGAATAAAAAAACATAAATAGCCTGCTATCTTTTCAAATTTAATTGCAGATACTTAAACATCGTAATTCAAAGTTGTTGTCCCTGTGGAGCGATAAAAAATGGACCGGTCGGTGAATATAAACGGAAGAAAGTTATTTGTTGGGTACGAATGCCGACCATGTCGATCGTTCTTCATGATACTTTACAACGACAGGACACACGTGGCAGTCCTGTTTTACATTTTGTTTCAGAGATAGGTTCCAGTCATGGAAATATTAATATTAATATTCCAAATATTCTTGCATCATTGACAAATTCTCTCTCAATCTAATGTATATATTTTATAAAAAAAAAAAGTGTACTAAAATTAATCTTTGTATGCAGATTTTAGGACTTTTTTATATAAGTTTTTATATCTTAAATATGTCGTTTTATTTGATTTTATACACGCCATTCCATAGAATGGTAATATTTAACTTGGTTGAGAGGCAGAGCCATGTCTACGCATTGTTCGCTGATAGTCCAACAAGATAGACCATATTTATGCCATCTAGATCCCGAATGCACACGTGGCCATCGAGACCAGCCCACGTGGCGCGATTACTTCGCGAAGCAATTTATGGCCATGAATACTAATTCAATTCGCGGGGTGCGTCACTTTTTCCCCTATCAACTAATTTAAATCCAAGTTCTAGCGTGTTCTAACTAATTAGTTTTCGCCAAGATTCTCCCTTGGCGAAATTTATATTCATGTTGCATCACTCATTTACAATCAAATTAACTTGAAAATTAAAATACACTTATAATATACAGCACGTAACACTTTTTAAAATTATTATTATGAAGTTGGATTACCACTTGAAAGAGATAGCTCAACTCACCTATTTCTTGATGTATTGAGATCTCGCAGTTTCATTTTACTGAAGAAATAGAGGATATTTCAATATTTTCATCCTCCACTTTCTGCAAGCGACATAGGTCGAAATGCATATAGATATGGGATACAGAACGTAAAATTGGCTCGGATCACTTTCATGGGACGGATCATCTACATCTCGATCTAAGCTTCTCTTGAAACGGCAGCATTCCTTTCAATCCAGTAAGGTAAATGGAAATAGATGGAGATTGAATTCGCCCAAAAAGGAAAAATTAAAGACTGATGTGCGAGGTATGTGTACTTCAAAAAGAGCCTATTTGTATACAACAATTCTGTCCATTTTACGTGCATTTAAAAAAGTTTCAACATAACTTAAAAATCATTCAATAAAATTTAAAGATAATTCAAGATGAATTCGATGAATTTTAAACGATTTAAAAAAATTTCTTTTGATAGAATAAATTTGACAAAAACAAGAGGGGGGGGGACTTCAAATTTTACATATAATACCTTCTCTCTGATGAGAATATAAAAATTGAAGAAACTGGTTCAAGTTTGAGGATGGGAGAAAATCAAAGAAGAAAAATGGTAGGCGGGTGCAGTGGATGTAAGTGCATGTTTCTGATTAAGGATGCAGACGCCGTCACTTGATCTTCGAGCGTCGTCCTAAGTCATGCCTACCCACTGTATATTCGCCAACTTCTCTACGCCCATGCCCCATGTTCACTCAGTTTGCCTTCCGGGTCTCACTTTATAACTCACAGTTTTTCTTCTCTTGTCTCCTGGCCATGTACTCTTTTCTCTTCTTTCCTCAAAGTTCCACGAATAGAGGGAGGTTCCACAAGAATGGAATTTCAATGCGCTCCTACGCTCACGTAATTTTGTTTTTACAAGACCATCCATTCGCTCTTCTGCTTGCTTTTCTACGCAAAACAAATACTTTTTTACATTCTCTCTACTTTATGCCAGCAAGCTTAATGGAGAAGATTCCGAAATTTGTTGAATAAATCCCTTTAAAGTCACCTCTACTTTTACACATCCTTCAAAAAAGAAGTATATTATTCACGAGGGGTTGAAATCAGGTGTACACTGCATAAAAATCTATTGAATAATCCAAGAAATATCTTAAATCACCTGAAATATCTAAAGTCACTTGAAGACAGTTCAAGTGGTTTGACGTCACCTAAATTCACTTGAATTTTCGTGAAATCACTTGGAATCTCTTTAAATGCTTTAAAAATCTGTAGATGGAATATTTTAAGGGATATTCCGATCAACAGATTAAAATGGGTCACCCTATATTTATATATTTATTTGCATCTTCAATATACAATTATAATAATGTTCGGCTAATTAATTTGTAATAATAGAGGTTGATGATTATTTCAAGAGACCTAAAATAGAATACCAGGCGTCTCTGAGTATAATTATAGCATTACCTCCTTTCAACGAGTAATTATATCCATTAGTTCGTCTTAGTCCTTAAGCTCTCTTATTCTCACACCCTTTCTAACTATTTCAAGCGAAACGAGCAGGAAGACACAAATGAAGTTCCCGAGACTCAAAATCCATACCAAATCAAGCAAGAGTGCTTTATTCGCGAATACAATAGCCACGCTTTAAATCTTAATACACTATTAAATTCCTTTATCCAAGAAGATTATTTAATCACAGAAAAATTATCATGATTTGAGATCAAGAAAGAGGGACATTAATGGGCTTGGTCAACAAGAATAAACATAAAAAATAATTAATTAATCTAATTTTGAGATGATATAAACTATCAAGGATTTTTGTATGAATTTCTGTAAGATTATAAAGAAAGAAGAGGGAAGATCTACGATATAATGGAATAGCTTACAGTGTTATCACTCACATTTTAAATTCTTCTTATATGAAAAGGTAATTTTTTCACAGAGAGATGAATACTATGCAAGCAATCCACTTCAGTATCTACACTGTCACGCTTACTATGTAGGTACATACTACATACCTGCCAGTGCCATAAGTAAGACTATATCCGTGGAGAGGCCAAGACGGGAAACTTGATTAAATTTCTTCGCGACGTCATTGCAGCTTAATCTCGCGGGTTGTAACTTCAACACGCCGCGCAAGAAAGAGTTATCCCAGTTTGTAGTTGTCTTGTTTTACGCAAAAACAGAAATTATTATTTTTGATAAAACAAAAAAAAACATTATTTGGATGAATATTAACGCAGAGATAAGAATTTTTATTAATTATAGGGTAATAAACATCAATTATGTAAACTTAAAGATAATCTAATTCAGACTTTATACTAGTTAGGGAAGCAAAACTAATGTGCCGCATTGCTTTGGGCCACTGGGAACGTTTATAAAGATAAAACTAATCAAGCATATATATTCATCAATTTCGATCAAAGCAGAGTGTGTTGAAGCAAAACGTTTATAATCAAAGGATGCAATAAAGACAACTATATTAAACCCTAGATAGGTATATATGAGTTTATCTTCCTTTGAAGATTTGAATTATTTATAATTAGCAATGTAGAGAGTGTTCTAGTGAATGAAATATATAAAATTGAATATTTCTGTCAATATATTTATTCGATATCTTTCTTGAATCCTTATAGTTCTTACACTCTCAAAATGTACAGTCTTATCAGCCGCAATCCATGCTGGCAACTATTTACAATAATATCACGAAGCATCATACCAAACTATAACACACTTTCTTCCAATTTTATCGGTATTCACTTCTATATATATATAGACTCTGCTTACTTTCCTAGTCCTCTATAAATTACATTCTTTCCCTACCTCATTTTCGCACTTTTACTTTCTTTTTAACCTTTGGTCAACGTCAAGAACCGATCATAATTTATATTTTTTATATACCTAGCAGTATGAAATCGTAAATAATTCGCTGAAAAAAGTTAATATATCGTGTAGTAGCGAAGTGCATATTGTCAAATATACGCCAGGAAAGAGTTTAAAATTGGAACGCAAATTTGCATTGTAAGTACGAGAACAATATTCAGCAGTGTGTAAAAAATCTAATGTTACACATTTATCAAACAGGGTAATTCATCGGATACAAAAGTTACAAATGCCCTTAACGTAAGGTTGCAAGTTGCGAAAGACATTTAAAAATTGCCCTGACAAACTGTTAAAGCGTAAGAAGTTTTATTCTTTGTCAGGTCTTACTTGTTTGAAATCTTACAATTTTTCAATACGCTTTTTGAAATTGGAAATTATAAACTATACTTGTGACTGAGATTGAAACATCAAATTGTTATCGATAAGCAAAGAGTCAAAGTCCTGTTAAACACTTTTATACTATATATATATATATATGTAGTTTGGAAAACCTTACAATTAGTCGTGGAGGTTGCTCAAACAATTATAAAAATTCATGACAGTTCAAATTAAATGTAATTAATGAAATGATTAAATTCATAAAATGAAACATTTATTTTAGTTCACTCCACGAAAAATTGTGATTAAAGTTCCGTCTAGTTTAATATTTTACATTCGTAATAGAGTTTATGACAATGCATATAAAATTATGGGTAGCACAAAGTTATTCTCCTTCAAAATTCAATATATGTATATAATCTTTTAATCTGTGTTGAGCACCCTACATTATTCGGGTTCTCTATAGTTTTATTAGTTTTATCAGTTACAGGCGATGTTTCGAGCTGATTTTTCAGATAAACGTAAATTTATTTATAACAAACTCATCTCTCTAATTTTAGAGAGATTATTAGATAAGAGAGTCCCAGATCACACGATGTAGTAACGATGTATTTCGTTAAAGCACTTCTAGGAATACTTTCTGTTCCATCATATTTCACCCTTTAAATTCTATCTAAGTTTATCTTTAAACAATTTTCTCGCTGAAATAGCACAAAGGGTCGCTTTATAATCTACAGACATTACCTTGAAATAAACAATTATATTTTGTAATTGTTTGTGGTTTCAACCTCGCAAAAGTAGTTATGAAATTTAATTTAATTTCGAAAGTTTGGATTTAGAGATGATTCTGCATATGTGATTATATTTGATCAATCTCTCCTTATTTTCCACAAATAAATGTCACAACAGATTACATTTCAAAGTAATTTTTAAAAGCTGTAGGAAAATTTAATGTCATTATACAAATAAGCTGCTTTTCTGAATTTCGACTTGCACACGATTAGAATAATCTTTTTTCGATCAAGAAACTTGAAGTCTCAAATAAACTCTCACATAATTTATTTAATGTTTTTTTAAAAATCGGACAAGAAAGTAATATTCTATATTTTTATAAAGAAAATATTAAAAGCGATTAAATAAATATTTTATTGTGAGAGATTCTAGTCAGTTTCGCTTGAAACTCTTAACAGGACAATCATCAAAATAGTTTCTTTTTCTCCTTACTATGTATCTTCAATATTTTTACACACACAAACATACACACACTTTCAAATTTTCATAGCAATACAGAATCTTCCTCGATTAAGAATTGCTGCCATAGACCCCGTAAAAGATTTCTTAAATGTAGCTAAAGATCGAAGGAGGGATTTATACAGGTCTAAAAAATTAATTTAATTATTTAGGCCTATTTTTTAATTCAAAATGATGAATAAAGTACGTAAAATGTCGTTCAATACTGTTTAGATTATAAGATTAATTGTAGCTCCTATCAATCACATTAATAATTTCGATTGACTAATTCGTTCTTCAAGTTCTGTTTTTAACTTTAGCTTATTAAGCAATAATTATTTCATTAAAACTGTTAAAACTTTTGCAGAATACTAAACTCTCACAAGAATATGATATATCTAATCTAACTGCGAAATTCTGTTTCTAGACAATTAGAAATCAGAGAATTTCTTGCAATTTCAGTGCCAATCAAAGCAATTCCGGTCAACTTCCCTGATGGTTGAATACTAGGATTTTTTAGTCTCATTTTTTCCAGGACTCGTTGGCGAATAAAGGCCCAGCTTTAATCCCAATTCTGTTGGCTTCCTGGGAGCATTTCTCACAGGAAAAGGACTAAAATTCGACTTTGGACTTGGACTACCATCAAAACCTACTCCAGCTGGTCTGTTAACGTGACCAATATTACCAAGGCTCAAGGATGATTTTCTATGATTCGATGATTCAATCGTAGACAAATCACTGTATTTTGTCGTGTTTAACTTATCCGGAAATTCAGGATGGGAAACAGGCCTCTTTGAAGCTTCGTCCAAACTTGGTGCCAACTTTGTCAAAAAGGAATTCGTTGATTGAGTGAATTCACAATCTACAAACTGATTTCTGGGAGAGATTATATGAGATTCTCGAAGTTGTCCTGTCGGTAAATAAGATCCAACTTCGATTCTAGGTTCCGCGTTCCTAAATTTGTAAGGTTCTTTATCAAAATCCATCTGGGAACTTCCATAATTCTTTGGTGAAATCGGTTCGTACTTTCTGTGCAGATAAGAATCTGATCTTTCGTACTTGTAATCCAAAGGAGAAAGTGCATTCGAATTCAGAAATCTTTCGTCACTTGTATACTTCTTTTGTTGAATGTTGTTTGTAGGAGTCAATGGCATGTCATTGTAATAAGATGCACCCTTATCTAGATTAGCCAAGTCACTTTGAAAAGGGGAGAGACTCATATCCACTTCTCTGCTAGGCTTCAACTGATCATCATCATATCGAACTTTAAATTCTAGAGTTTCTTTCGACAAAACCTTCTTGTGACTTAAATCAAAATCAAAAGCCTTCTGATTGCTGAAGTCAATGGTCGAATCAGCATAAGATTTTTCATAGCCTCGAGCCGAGTAGGGATTGTTAGGTGATTTTCTGGGTGATATTCTAAACTTAAAACAATATGGTTTGTAAGTATCGTAAGGACTTTTTTGTGGAGAAGTATCAAAAGACTTTTCTGCCTGATTGGAGTAATCCAAGTTGGAAATTCTCTCTTCAGAATAAGGTAAAGGTTGTGGAAGATGAGGAACATAAGGAACAGACTGTATAATTGCTTCAGGAATTTCGTTCGAAGCAGACGGCAAAACATGAACAGAAGATATTTGATCAAGTTTCTCTAGCTCTCTGTAGATGTCGATGTCACTTTTAGGTGTAAAATTTGGATGAGTGAACTTCGTTGTGGAATAAGTGATTGGTTTATAGGACTGTGTTTGACCAGATAAGATTGGATCTCCATATGGAATGTACTTTTCTGAATGAATGATTTTTTCCTGAGTAGAAAGAGACCCATTTGATTTCACCGATTCGCTGATTGGTTTGTATTTATAGATGTCGATGTTCTGTTCCAAATTTTCTTCGGATCTACTCACAGAGGCTCTCGAGCCTTCTTCGTAATTAGATAAGAGTTTTGAAAGTTCCTCGTTGATTTGCTGATCAATGCAGGCATCTCTAGTTTGGAGATAATCCTGAGAGATTATTTCATCAAGATAGACTGGATCCACATCTTCATCATCTCCAATTAATGAAAGCTTGCAGAGTTCATCATTCATTTTGGCATCGAACTCTGAAGTACAGGAGGCCATATGATCCAAATCTTTGAAATTATTTATTCTTGCAAGTTCTTCGTTGATTTCGTGTTCGTTCAATCCCATCTTTTCTAAGATGGGGCTAAATATCTTAGAGATTTCTTCGTTTATGGGACTTATTGTAATTTCTTTTGATATTTCTTCTAGATCAGGCAAACGCTTCTTGGCCTGACAGGTGAGAATTTTCTGGAGAATTGCTGAATTTTCTTGAATGATCTTCAGTGCCCTGTCGCTACTACTCCTGCGTCCACTCTCTCCTATCTTTCTAGGTTTCACTTTCGTCCATACACCTAATTTTGATTCCCTGTCGTCATCAGAATCTTTGCTATGACTATTCTGACTTATTTTCTTTAATATACTGTCACTGCCTTCATCTATGTTAATTTTGGGTTCAACTAGGTAGGTCTTTCTATTCTCATTGGATACACTGATACCAGGAATTTCTATTTGACGTTTGCAGAACCCACTCGCTGAATCGCTAAAGGTATCTTGCCTTCTTGCTTCTAAATTTTGAACATCTTCCCAAATGTACCCCGTTTTCTTAGTCAACATATTCGTATCTGATGAACCATCAGTTTTGGATTCGAGATGTTTCAAGTCTTGGAGAATATCGCTTGATCTTTTCTTCACTGAAGTAGCCAATTCATCGTTCGATCTAGATGAAGTCAGGTCTGGAAATTTCTTATCTAAACTACTACAACTTCTTTCGAAGGGCTTGGAATATTCTGTCCTACTAGAAAAGTTATTTTCGGTACTTAAACGATTGACAGAATTCTCCCGAGGTAAAGGTGAGAGTGAATCCTCCTTCTGATAAGAGTGGAAGGCGCTTCCACTGATTTTCGACTCAATATCAGAGTCAAGATTGTATTTATACTCAGAATCTGATTCGTATCTTTTGTATTCCGAGGAAAACATCTCCAAAGGCTTGCTTTTGCTTGCGTTAAAAGGATAATCAGATTTTAACAAATCTTTAGGTGTTGAATACCTCTGGTTAGGTGAGACTTCAGTGCTGCCTGCTTTTTGTTTCGACAGGGCATCATATGGTGAAGGTGTCTTTTGATTAGGATGAGCGATTGGATAAAATGGAGATGTGATGGATGTTAATTCAATTGGTGGGGTTTCGGAAAGATCACCGTTGTCTTTGTAATTTGAAGTGAACTTTATAGAATTGGCACTTATCGGCGATTGAAGGTCCGAACTGAACGACCTTTCGGAAGACTTGAATTTGCTGGGACTATAAGATTCACTGGAACTGCTCACCACGAGTTTGGGACTACAATCTGACTTAGCCTTCAGAGAATCCACACTGATGGGAGTCGACGGACAAGATTTATCAAAGGAAGAAATTTTTGGCTCGAGCTTTGCTCTCACAACTGGCATATCAGTTTCAACAGATTGAAGAGTCAAAGTCTTCGAATCAGAGCTTATAGAGGAACAATTCGATTTATCAAGAAACAAATCCTTCGACTCTGATCTCAAAATTGTTCGAGGACTCATTGTTACACTAGAAGGTTTGGAATCAGGTCCCATTGTCTCTCCAGAACTAAACGATTCTGGTGTCTGCGGACTCTTCTTTTTTTCGACAACAGGTTTCTGATAGGTGTAATCTAAATTATGAGACCAACCATTAGGTTCTTTAAACTGATTCCTAGATTCTATATCGAAGGAAAGCTTTTGTGATTCCTGGTTTATAGTAAGAGACGAAATTGGCAAAGGATCTACGATATAATTCTCTACTGACTCTTTTCTTGTTAATGTTCTCTCAATAGAATTACTAATACCCTGGCCAATGGTACTATCAAAACTTTTATAATCATAAGTGAAATTCGCAAAAGTTCGATCTAGATTTACACCAACTGCATTCTCCTCATCCCTAAGATCCTTGTACTGATATTTCCCCTCGATAGCAACTTTGCTTTCATTCAGATCTGAGTCGAGATTGACGCCTCCTACTCTAGAATTATTCCCTAAAAAATTATAGGTATCTAAGGAATCGAAAGAGCTTTTAGTTTCGTCAGGAAAGACCTTGTTTGAATCTTCTGAAAATGTTTTGTCTCTTTCTCGATCGCACGGCACTTTTGACACTAGGAAATCGTTATCGCCAGCTGATAGTCTTCGAATTTGGTCAGTTATCTCGGCAATTGATGTCTCCTCGAGGTCTAAATGTTCACCAATTTGCTCCAGATTATCCGGAAGAGTATCAATGACACGAACACTCGCGAACTCGTTTTTCACTTCCGGCTGGATTCGAGCTGGAGTTTGACCTGCGATCGGAGAGCTTCCAATTCCAGGACTTCCTTCGTCATCAGTTGCCATCACGTAGAAATCCGAGATGGAAGTTGGGTCTTCACTGTCAACGTCACTGAGACGATCAGGTTCATCACAAAGTTCTGTTGAGGTACTGTCACTGTCGCTGTCTGCACTGCTGAGTTTTGGTGACGTCATGGTGACCGAGATTGTTTCGGGTGAATGCACTAATGTGCCAGTCTGGACTCCTTCATCTGTGGGAAAAGAAAACAGATCGATAAGCACAGGCCACAAAATGGTTCGAAGTATTGAAGGAGCAAAATGGGAATGGTAGTTCAAGCTGAAATCAAGAGATTAGTTTAAAAATTGTCCACAGAAGGAGGAAATGATTCTTATCATTATGAAGAGGCAACGATACCCTATGTGTGTCAAGTCGAACAGAGATTCGGATGTTGACCCTGCGTGCCACACCTGCGTCAATACTTGTACCTGTTATCATCCAACAGGTGGGCGAACCGAACTGACACGAACCTTTCCGAATAATAGGGGTAATCGATACTGGCAGAGAATAAGTAATCTTTCTTATCCAGATGAAGTAAAGCAGAGATTCGAATGGCACAATTTTGTTGATTAAAAATTATTGCAAATTTTTTAATAGGAAATTTATTGCATTCTCCAAAATAATCTGAGAGCTTCTATAATCTAATAATCTGATAATCTTCCTTATTTCTGAAAAATTTTAATTTTTAACTATTTTTTCCTATAGAAGAATTTATATATTATTGTATAGTGTACACTATTGAATGTCACAAGATCCTTGTACAATGTGAATACATACCATAAGGAATTTCCTTGCTATCCTTGCGTTTTTTCATATCCTTCCAATGTAAAGTAACAGCCTGTCTATCTTTTCGAGTTTGACTTCTTGGACTCAAGCGGCTAATAGATTTTACTTTTGAAGTAACAGCTATAGGGGATGGAGCAATTTGACGACTTCTTCCACTGATCAAAGCACTTTTACCAACAAGCAAATGATTCATAGCCGATGTTGAAGATGGTACCATGGACTGTCTTGCACAAGCAGCTGTTAATAATAGAAATCAGTTTTATAACTTGAAATTATACATATGCAAAAACTAATAGCATAAATTAAAGAAAGTCTACAATAAAGATTTGAGTACTTACTAAAACTTTGCGGAAAAAATTAGTATGTATGTATAATCAATTGATAGAATTATAATTAATTCAATTCTTTTAATTAATAACTAGGATATTTAGTTAGCTGATTGAATTTTCAGTAAATTCTCGAGTAGAACTTTCTCAGTTTGCTAATGAATAATACATTTTATTTAGTAAGACGAATACCGGAAAGTATAATGTGAGCTTGACGTTGACGTTCTCGTAGTTTTGCATATTGCTGCTTCAGCGTAGTTATATCCAAAGCCAGTCTATCCCTGTCACTGCTGAGAGTCTGCAAAGCTCCTAAAGCCGAAGGTGTACGATCTGAAAGCCGATTATCAGAGTTAGACATTACACTAAAAGTATATCAAGTGATGACATATTTGTTAGAATAAAATAGAATGTGTGTCTTGTTTTGTTGGCACCTTCCTTTCAAATTACATCTGGGCAGTTTAATGAAATTGACAATCTGTTAAAGTGCTCGCTTCTAAACAATCCTTATAAAATAATTGGAAATTCCATTTGTTTAAATGAGTTCAATTTCTCTGGCTTTCTGATAATAAATTAAAAATTAAATATTGTATTTAGATTGATTTTAATTAACGACCTTTTTTTCTGTGTGGCATACTAAAAATAGCTGCTGCTGCTGCTGCTACTGCCAACCTCTCATCCTCTTCAGTTTCGCTATCATCCTCGTCGTCACTTAATCTTCGAGCCCAGGGTGTTATATTATATCGATGTTTTTCCCTCAGGCTCGTGACTCCATACAAAGGCCCCATGCTGACGATAGTCTGCAGCAAAAAATACCCTTACTTTAGCAAAAAGAGCATTTTATGTAAATATACAATCTTAAAAACCAGTTAATACATTTTTTACCCTTAAAGAGTATCTAATAAAACAAATTAATCAATATTTTTAAATTGACTCTCTTTTATTAAACTACTGGTCCCATTTTTGGAAACCTTTTTTCACCCCCTTTCCAGACTCTTTTAAAAAAGATTCTACAAAAACGTCTGTACCCTACATTTGCTAAGTCCTCATTCAATATTATATTTCATACGAGAAGAAATTCTTGAAACACCACATAAATAAATATTTATCAGAATATTTGCATTTATATCTACTTCGTAATATAAAAAAAATCTAATACATTCTCTCTCTGATGAGAATGTAATATCACCTTTATAAGGTTGTTAGTATCCGTAAACTCAAGCATTTCCCGTGTGAGAACTCCCATTATGCTGTAAAACTCGTCTGCTGACTTGACGGTCATTATTCGGCTAAAAAATAAAATCATAAAAGATTATAAATTTCGATGTATCTTACCTCCCTTTTTCCACATTAAGATATGAACTTCTTATCATTTTTATACAAATTTCGTTAACTTTATGTTTTTATAACATTATAAATAGAAATACGTACTCTGAGATACCTTCCCAAATTGCTAAAGCCGTTCTCAAAAGGACTTCATCCCCCTCGAGGAAAATAAGATCCCAAACTCGAAGTACTGCTTCTTGTGGCAAACAGTGGCAGAAGAGGGTGAGAAACCATTGCATCGTAAACACATTCGTCAGTGGAGGTTCGTAGCTGCTACCTAAAAATAAATAAAAAATTATAAGAATTCTTTAAACTATTTTTCCTTATTTTATCTAATTTAAAAAATTTTTTACCTAAGTTAGTAGTTAGAGGCAACTACTATTTAAGTTTTCTTTTACAAAGGGCAGCTATATGTATATGTATATTTGATTAATTGAATTGTTTAGAAACCTGTAGCCTTGTCCTTAGTTTCGCTCTGTAATGTTTCAAGATGTTTAGATAGCCTAGGTAGTCTCATTCGCAGGAGGTCACGAAATACTGCCATATCAACGGAAAGTCCTCGCAGATTATCAGCAAAATATCCTTCTGGTAGAACACCTTCTATCAAGTGGATCATCACCTTAACAGCAGAAGACTCTGCACGATCGACTACTTGAAGAATTAATGCTGCCAGAACATTTAAACCCTGGCAGTAACCCACGGACTTGTTCCATCGTGCAAAGCCAAGTAATACTCGACGAAGAACTGCTTGATTATCTCGACCTGCTGCTCCGCAGAATAAACTGCAGCCAGTTCTATGGAGATCCTGTGGAATAATATTTCACTCTTCATTTTCTGACAAAGTAAATCTAGACAAAGCTGGGTGTTATTCAAAGGTTGCTGAAGCTTTTATATATAATATATTGTACAGTATTTTTTTAATTTAAATGAGATGAGAATTGCTGAGAAAAATTGTATTGACATTCTAAAATTTTAATTCATCTTTAATTGTTAGTACATATTATATCCTCATTTTGAAATTTGCAAACTTGAAATTAAAGTTGATCCATTTTCTCGTAAAACAACTTAATAAGAGGACTTTAAGTTTGCCTCTCAATGAGAGCATTGAGGCGTCATTTTGGGATTTAATAGGATATTTCACTCTCTTTGCCAGCTTATTAGTTCACTTCATCGAACATTTTCATCTTTGAATCAACAAACTGAAACAATTTTTTCTGAAATATTTTCGTTTTTCCGGCTGATTTTCAGAGCTGAATTTTTAATATTCTCTTGTTACGTCAATCTTACTTCCAATATGCTATACTCTTCGAGAAGTCGCTTCAATATTTTTCCATGCAGAATAATCGAAATTTATTTCAATAAAAAAATTTCAGTATTCTCTCTGTCCTTCACCGTAAAATTGGATGTATTATATATACATTTATATCTTATTTTATAGTTTAAGCTGAAGCTTAAATACAGTATACGAGAATTTTTCACACTTTTTACCTCGAAATACCATAAACTTGAAAGCTTGACGTAAACAGGATTAAAAAGCACAAACAATTAAACCCGCCTCTTTACTAAACGCGATGACGTGAAGAACTTTTCCGCCGATCAAATGTAGCTATAATTTTAGAAAATAAAAGAATGAACAATATATATCAAAAATAATAGTATATGTTATGAAACTCATTATTTTTGTTGTACGTAATAATAAAAATTACAGTTGTACATACATACAAACATCCTCTTCAGAATAAGTTTTAATTAAAATTACTGATCTTGGAACTCAAACACATTATTTTAATTATGAGAATGATAATTTATACAGATCTTTATAAACCTAAAACTTTTTTCTTTATAATTTGTGCACATCATCTGAATGCACATCTCTGTTTTGAATTTTTCCAGAAATATATATAACTCCATGGAAGAAACTAAGCTTAATGCGAAATGCAATTTAATACGACGAACTTTCTCCAGAGAGAACTGGTACGCGCAAAGTAGAGGGAATATTGCATATATTTTCAAAACTAATCACCTTGACAATTTGAGTACCCAGTTCCTCGTCGTCTGGATTGCTCCACTCGTTGAAACAAACTTTTTCTGCTTGCTTCCAATCAACTCCACGCTGATCTAAATGTCTCTCTGCCAGTATTATCCACAACTGAAAACAGAATAATATAGAATAAATTGAATAACAGAATCAATATCTCATTGTATTGTAACAATTTTTATGATATTAAATAAACCTTGATCTCATAAAATGTGAAAAAGGCATAAAATTAGTTTTACAACTGTTGGAAAGAACTCTGGCGTATATGAAACAGTATTGAATTAATGAAACAGAGAGAATAACAGAATCAAATATCTCCTCTTGCATTGAAACGCATTTTGAAAGTATAATGTTATCAAGAATATAAATAGGGTTCATAATTTTTAGGGTCATATTTATTCCACACTATATATATATATATTTATATTGATTTTATCGCAATATGTTAAATAAATCTCACCCTTGTTCGAAACTCCGATGGAATTCCACCCGGTAATCTTGCCACCATTTTCATAGCATCCAGCCATTGCGTAAAACCACTTTCTCCTGGTTGGGGTGTCAAACTAAATCTCATTCTCGTATCTTCACCTAAATGCCAACAGAAAGTCACAAATTGCTTTTCAAAAAAGGTTCAAGAAAATCATCAAATTTTTCTCTTTCATCAAATTCTCAACGGAATTAAAATAATGAAAAAAGTCTTCCCCTTTTATGTTTAAAAGAAAGATATCAAAAAAACTCTAAGGTTTCGAAGCAATTATATTCAAGAACTCAATTCTCTGTTTTGTAAAAAGTTCTGTGAAAAGTAAATGTACTTAATAAACGTCAAAATATTAATTTTTACTTTAAAATCGCATAAAAATGTAAGTAGGTTCCAAATTATACGTTCTAAATAAAAAAAGTCCCGCCATTTTAATTAGTATCTCTCTATAATATAAAAAAATTAAGCTGCCACTGTTTCATGATTTTTTACTGATTAAATGTGGACATTTACTACAGAATCATTACTGGCTGACCTTACAGTGATCCATACTACTCTCCCCTCCTAATCCTCTTACACTTTTTTCCTGGTTAACCAAACACCGACCTTTACCACTTTTTTGAATTGGGAGACAGGAGGCTGTACGTAGTACAGGTCTATCTAGAGTCAGCCAGTAAAAAAGCAGTAGAAATTATCCATATTTAGTCAGGCAAAAGGGCTAAAGGAAAACGAATTTTTTTTAATATATAGTTTTTCGAAATTTGAATATTTTGCTATGAATAATATAATGATCATGGAAAGCTCTGGCTGACCTTATAATGATCTGTACTACTTGCCACTCCTAATCACCCTCTATAATTCATTACTCTTCTGGCTAACGAAATAGTGACTTCTACTACTGTGCCAAATCTCCTCTACTGATCATATCAAGAGTTGGGGGGGGGGAGAAGGAGGATGTATGAAGTACAGGTGTACAGGTAATTTTCCAACATTCCAATCTTATAATATTACAATGATTGTAAGGATCGAAATATAATATGTATATTAAAATATATACATATAGTTGATGTTAGCTTTTGTTTTGAAAGAGAAATGTAATTTTTTACTCCGATTTTAATGTTGTCCTAACATTCGAATTTTAAGAAAATGAAAAAAAAATATTTGATCTTGGCCTGGGTTCGAATTAGGGGACCTTCAAATTTTCATGAGCAGGTGGGTGGCTTCTGATTTGAACCCAGGCCAAGATGTGGAATGATTTTTTCATTCTTTAAAAATTCAAACGTTATAATAGTGATCATTGTGAGAATCTTTTTGGAACAACATTACTATAAGACCAATCTCTCCATTCTCGCATTTGCAATTTTTTTATGAGAGGAGAGATCACTTTATAGTGCATATCGTATTACAATACAAAGCTGGAATTGCTTTGTAGTTTGTGCTACGTGCTTCGAGGTTCAATTTCGATATGTGCAATTCAAATGGGTATCATCTTGGCTCACAATATAATAGAACCGACAGTAAATTCTACCGATAAAGCAAAACCGTATTTCGCTCGAAATAATGTTAACAGACATTGGATTCAGAATGTTGATCAATCCACCTTTATTACTTGGAAATGTTAGTTAAAGTAAAATTTTAATGTGAATAAAGTTTCGAACGTTCAAATAAACCAAATATTTTTTTTAAATTATATTTTATCCAGAAATATTGTTCCAACTAAAAATAACAATCAGGATTACAAGTTTATTTAATTCTTTATTATTTTCAATATAAATTAATCAATATTTAAAAACTTTTTGTAGTTACAAATACAATCAATACAAAAATTCGTTCATTTGAAGGTTCAGAACTTTTCAATCATAAATTTTACTTCAATTTGAATGTAAGCATGATACTTCTTACAAAACTACATATATGTTTTTCTTCTACGAACTAGTAATAAGTAAACGAGCGATAGGTGGAGTAGATTAGTTTGTGTAAATAACCAGTCTTAAACATGTAATTGATAAGAACCTGATATTCCTTCCAGTCACGTATAAAAACTTGAAGGAACTTGGTAATAAGAGGGGAAACGACGTTTCGAATGAACGAAGGAAAGTAGAATATACATCCTACATAGAAACCTAAGATAGTTCAACAAAAGTTTCAACTTAAAAATCTATCTTATTCTGAAGAAATTCTCGTTTTATACATTCAAAAAACATTAATTAATTACTAAGTAAACTAAAATAGGAAACTAAAATAAGAGATTAATGAAACGTACTAATAATAATTAAATTTTGTTCTATAAAAGCGATGGACATACAAGGACGTGCTATTTTATTAAATGATCCAAGTATCGACATTTGTCTTTGTCCATTGTTGCAGAAAATAATAAAACACGCGTAATAGATTTTACGACTTACAAATGTAGGTATGTCTCTTGAGTTCTAAATTACAGTGCTGCAATCGGAGGAGCTATTCCATTTCAAAGTCAATAAATATAGCGAATATAGTTTATGTACATGTGTCGTAAATGTAAATTCAAACGTAATCTTTTCACTGTAGTCTAAAACAGCTAAAAGTGTACATAAACTGAAAATGGATTCAATTCAGTAGAATAACTATGACTATTTTTCAATATAACTCTTTAATTCTTGTTATATTATTAATACATACTAAAAAAGTTTCATTGACAGTTCATATAAAACAATAATTTCAATTTAAAAATGCAAAATTTTAAACTCTCCACATAAAAATTGAAAAAACAGCAATTCATGATAAAAAAAAACTTTACTTTAGATTTACTGTATGTATTCCGAAAAAGTGGGGCAGAAACTAAATTAGCCGAGAAAATAGGAGGCTGATTTAAATATTCATCTACAGTTCACTCAATTTAATGTATTCTCATTCTATGCTCAGCAATCTTATTATTCCAAGACAGCTATTTATTTATAGCACTGAAATAAAAAACTAATACGATTCTCACAATTTTCCTTCATTCTATTCTTTCTCTCTAAAAAAAAGTGCTGTAGCAAAATGTCTCAAAAGTCTCGCATACTTTTTTGTTGCAAACTTTATTGACTATTGAATGACTTAAAGTTATAAGAAGGAAAACAAAATAATCGCGCTCGCGTTGTGACCTAAAAGATAAAAATATATCTTAAACCTTCAGGCTTTTTTTATTTCTATATTATTATATATTTATATTCTTTCGTCATATTATGAGAATATTGAAAATTGTAAAATATCACAGAAAAAACTAAATCAAATTATTGTGCCTTCTTTTGTTTCAATACGAAAAAAAGATACTTTACCCACTTAAAAGTTACTCGCAACAAATTTTCTCTTTTGTTATTTCTGTGATAAGAGCTTTTAATTATTTGTATAAATCACCTTCCTCCTCCTGATATCTGGATGCTGTATTGGCAGCATTCGCGGCTCCTGACGCGAGGCTCTTGAGGGAGTTGAAAAATCCACTCATTCTCCAACTAGAGGTTCTCTTCCTTTTTTTTCGTCTTCATTTTCATTCTCACCTTCCTGCAAACCTCTGATTCTCAAATTTCCGTTCTAGCCGTTCTCCAGATTCATGATCGGTTATCCAAACTCTGGCTCCCGTAAAATCATTTCCAACTACACCTCTCGTTGCACAGATATTCGATTTAATTTCACGCTCTTCAATACTCTGCAATATCGATTTTCTACGAATCCGCTTCATCCATTAAAGAATAATTGTAATATAACTTTTTTTTAATTTGTTGCAAAAATTATTCTCTGACGTATCTTACCAGAAACGTGTAGACAAAAATAATATTCAACTAAAAGAATTGTGTTAAATTGAAGAATTCAGAACGTTAGTTGCAGTAAGTGTTAATAATTTTATAAATTCGTAGCAATTGCAAAAAGTGGAAATAAAATATCAGATTCTTTATTCTTTCTATTTCTTTATTTTCTTCAAGGTAAGAAATTACTTTTCACTCTCTTCCTAATTGAAAATATAAGTTTGATTGACTAGTGTCTGACCTAAATTTTCCTTACTACTGCAAAAAAAGTAACAAATATCGAAATTGCTTCGTCAGAGAGTAATTCTGCACATTTATGTGCATATATATATATATATATATTTTAGACTATATCAAAACTTTATTAATTAACTGGAATTGCGTTAACAATCATACACGTTAGCGGCTTTAAAAGACGTTTTAATTAACGTACTTGTTACGAAATGGTATCTCTATTCATTTATTGTATATACCTTTCAGAAAAAATATTAAATTACATTTTAAATCAAATTTTCAATAGCAGATTACATTACAAAACAATGGCCACGAAGATTGAAAGAGTATTAGCGAATACGTCTTAAAAGATGTAGGTATACTTTTTTAACAATGGTCTTTTTATATACTTGGTTTCGATATCGATTTGTGATAATTCTTAATGTTATTTATAATTCTCATTGCGTTTCCAAGATTCACGTTCCGGATAAAGGTCAAATAACCTGAACTAAAGAAAAGACATGGTATAAAATAAAGCTTACATATAAATGTTTAAATATCAATAATATCTCTAGAATTGAAAAGAAACAAGAGTTTTATATAATTTATATGTTCAACTAGTTACTTAAAATCAATGTCCAATTGATTCATGTACTCTTACGGAATTATATACATACTTTTTTGAATTTTTGAATAATTTCTTGCAATCAAACATGAAACATGACGCAGTGCTCTTATAAAAAGGGCTCGGAAATATTTGAAATTCATTTACTTGACAATAAATATGTTACATTTTATAACGGGTTTTATTATTGAATTATGTAAAGGTGCGAAACGACTCATTAATTAAATACATATGAAATGCGTACCTAAATGGAAATGCAGATACTCATTTAAATATATGTAAAACAGTACTGTACTCGATTATTTCTACCAGAAATATGAAATGTAATTTTATGATACATGAGCCATGTTTGTATTTAAATATTAATAATAAAGCATTTTACAGCTGTATTATTAATAATAATTAACAAGAATTAGACAAATAATTATTGTATACTATTCTCTTTAAAATGATAACGGAGCAAGTTTTACCGGTAGCCATCCCTTAATTACTTTGAAGTCGAATACAACGGCTTTTCGTATATATGTATTAATTTTTTATATAGAAAAAGAAGAGAAAAAAATGGTACTGTTACTTAATAAAAAAATGTTATATATTGCTGGGAAAAACTGCAGTTACTTCTAAAAAAATTTGTGAATCGAGATACCATCAGCGTAAAAGCAAATTCGACCCTGAATTCTGATATTATATTTTCCTACCATCATCAAAAAGCAAAACTCCAAAGGCAGATCCAATAGAGCTTCACAATGAAACACTATGCCTCATGTTTCAACCCCTCAATCTGCAAAACCATTCAATATTTTGACGCCACACAGAATCTCAACACATGAATTGTTCTTCAGAAAGCTTCTTCTTCAGTCAGCACCCCGAATGGGATTCACATAGTGTATCACCTCAGAAACTCGTGGATTCACAGTCAATCAAAACATGATTTTTTGAACTCGCGGATTAATTTTAACTGAAGAGTGAAAGTGAACTTTTGTTCCCTACAAGTCTGCGTGTTCTAAGGTCGTCGGTTGATCAGCTGTGATCAGAAACAAGGGTGCGTGCGCACTATTTTATCGTGGGAGTAACATGGCGGAGGGTAGAAATGGAATTTCACTCGCCTCGTGGAAACCAACGACTGGAACTGCGGCCACTCTTATAAAATTGTTAGATTACCATTGCACCCTACCACTCCCATTGAGAGCATGCGCAGCTGGTTTTCAACCCCTGAGACACGCAACTCACACTCCCTCAACCCCCTCAACTTTGATGGAGTTCCAGCATTGGATAAATCGGGTTTTTCTTTCTGAAGATCATGTTAGCTTTGATTGCAAAGTAAACGATGCAAGAGAAAACACTACGTGAGCATTTAATCACAAATGTGAAATTTTTATCTCGCGAATTTAAATAAAAGGCTCAAGGACAAAGGAACGAATTAAATAAAATTTTAGTGCAGATTGGCTGACTTCACTCCTGAACTGAATTCATAAATAATTTATTGTTTAATTGTACAAAGGGAAGCTGTGAGCGAAAAAAAATTATTTGTTACGCGTTTATGTGAAGTCGATTGTATATCTGATAAAATTAGTAAAAATATCAGTAACTTTCGAAATAATGAACATTTTCTCTTGAGCTTATTTCAGGTGAATTCATCATTCTGGTGGGGTGATTTATTTATTAAAGTTTTTCTGAAGAAATTCACGAAATAATGTTTGTAAATTATTGAAGAAGTTCAAGGAAAACCTTCTGAATGTATTGAAGGCATTCCTAGATTCACACTGACTAGATTAATGAAATTGCCAATTGATTTTAATTATCGTTAACGTATTATAGGATAGAATACTGCGAAGTTTAATGGCTGGAAATTGCAAGTAAGGTCAGGGATCACGTAAATCCATCTTACGAGAAATAATACTCTTAAAATTTATTAGTCGTCAACTTTATGATACACAATATCATTTTAATTTTGATATCAAGAATAAGGACATAGAAAAATGAGCTAAAGGTAATTTTCTTTTTAAATTAATTATCGAATTACCACTACGAGTTTAACAATATTCCCATTCTAATTTAGATGATAATTTTTATAAAATTATTTCGCATTCTTGCTTGCATAACGAATGAATTTTATAAAATACGATAGAAATATATATAGCACCGGCATTTACTACAGAGAATTTTTATGCTACAACATGTCTCGTTTATTTTCCATATCTGTAAGTCTTTTCATTTTGAAACAAAAGTTGCCGATTTTTAATGTATATATGCAATTTAGACAAATATATTATATAATAGATTAAAATATTTATCAGTAATTCTTTAGAGTTTAGAAAATTAGAAATTTCAAAAATTAGAAAATTCAAAATCATTTTTGATCATATGCTTTCAGTCATACCAGAAAAGTAATTTAATTCAATTAAAAAATTGCTTATTGAATAATTTATAATCGAAATTGTATTTACTTACTCGTTTTGTTGCTGTGAGCTTGAAGATGTGCAGTGATAACGTCACATTGCTTGTCACGCTTGGCTATAAGATAATCCCGTCGTCGCAGCTGACGAATCAAAAGTCCACCTGCATGGCTAACATGTTCTTTTAAAGTTTCAAGTACCACGCAAAGTTCTTCTTCACCTGGGAATACACAATTATGTCTTGAATATTAAAATTGAAATTATTCAAAATAACAAATAACGAAAGTGAGATCCATAATTATTATTACGAAAAAATACTTTGTAATTTCTTTTTGAATTTTAATAATTATTTGGTTATATGAGATTCATTTGAATAAACCAGAGACACTTTGTCAGTAGCTGACGAAGCATAAGTCAGCTAGTCATATGACCTCCAGTGACTTCAATAGAAAAGGTCCTTAGCCTTTTTTCAAGCGCTACCCTTTCAAGGTAGAAGAAGTACTTGCTTTATCTCTCTACATCAAACCACTTGAATTCGTCTAGTAATTTTGACAAAGGGTCTTGATGGAAGATTTTCGAATTCAAATTTATTATCAACATGTATACTTATGTGTATATTAAATTGTATTATCTGATAACTCTCGTCTCCCACCCGTCACACTCAGCCTTATAATTTTCCTTCCAAACTTTAAGAAACATTGTCAAGAATTCATCTTTTTATTAAAATTCTCCTTTGAAATAACCCAGTAATCAGAGAATATAAAAGTCATAATTAGCTAACTTTCAAAAACCTTGCAAGTATGAGAAACTTTCTTTCTAGAAAGGCTTTTTTTAAAAGTAATCTTGAGAAAACTCTCTGAGAAAAGTATACATTAAAAGAAAAACTAGGATTACATAATATAATATAAATAATGAGTCAATGTATATTCATATATTATTTGTATTGTAAGACAGATTTTAGAATAATATCATATATGTTTATAAAGAATTTTCAAGTCAGCACTGTGTTATATAATTATGCACAAGCATGATTAACTTCTCAGATAATTCAGAATAGAACATTATTTCTTATCCAGTTACCAGTCAAAGAACATTTCAAAGAAATATTTTAATGAGATTTATACATATTTTTTAAGGCAGTGTTAAAATTTTTAAATTAGCAGTGGATATTTTTTAGAATAACTGTAATTACTTTTATATTAAATTTTCTTACTTTTGAGTGAAAGGCGAGTTTTCTGTAAATTATATGGTCGAGGGTTCGTTCTGGAAGAATTGGTTGAATCACTATCAGATCTTCCTCTATCACTACTTGGGATTCCATAAATATCCGAAAGAAGTTGATCTACTAAAGTAGATACTGCCTCCTCTTGTTTTTTCGATTCTATGTATTTTAAAGGTTCCGGATATATCTGAAAAAAATGTCTATTTACCCTGCTCTGCTAAACTGTTAGCAAGGGCTATTTATATGTAAAAATAACCATAATCATTTTTCCTACTTAACTCTGCATTACCTGTTTTTTGTGTGAGCTTTTAGGTCAACTGTAGTTGCTCTCGGTTATAATTTTCACACAAAATACTTTGCTGGTGCAAAACGCGTTAAAAACCCTTCGTATAAAAAACCTTAAGGTTTAATTAATTTCATCAATATTTTGTGAGTAGAATCGAAATTAAATTCTTTAACGTTTAACTTACATTTAAAAGCGTAAAATCCAAATTTAAATGATAAGTATAAAAAAAAATAAGAATTCCAAAAAATATTCTTAGTTTAAAAATCTATAATGATTTATACTGTAACATGAAGTAAATTTATTGAAGTACAAAAACGCAGCTTTTTGCATTCCACATTTTCAGCAACACACATGAAAAGTTTTTAATGCTGTTATTTCAAATTCACACACCATTTGCTCGACCTTAAAGACCTGTTCGACACGTTTTACTCTCCCGACTCTAATGTTTTTCTCGTAAAAAATTGCAGAAGAACCATAAAATTTCATATCTTTGAGTTTGTGAAAATTTTATTCAAAACTTCAGCGTATAGAGTCTCTTTAGAAAACTAATACTCTATCCCATATAATATTAATATATGAGAAAATATTAATGATCCAAAATGAGATGATTATCATTTTCATAAATTCCTCACCTTCTGCTTCTTCACTTCCTCAATTTTTAAATCCTCATAAAGTTCTTCCACGACTTCATCCCCAACAGACTTCGACCTTTGGTTTTTTTTCTTAATCGATTCCTTAATATGATCAACAGCACTTCTTCGTCGAATCACAGGTTTTCTATTCATTTTCATAAAATCCGGACTCTCCAATGTCTTCCTCATTAAATTAAATTGATTTGCCTTGGTAACAGGTGAAAAATAATTCTCGTAACATTGAGAATTTTGTGTCTGTTGAGTGACACAGAAATCGCCAAACACACGTTCACTTTCCACAGAAACACATTTAACTCTGTAAGTTATTTCCGAATTTTTCCCCAAAGGCATAATTCTACACTTCATTTTCGATCAAATAAATAATTCCTTATTCTTTATTCAGATTTATAATTAAAATAGATCTGCTCGACTCATTTGGAATGCACTTTTCATTTTCGCTGAAGAAATTTTACGCTGGTGAAAAACCAAGTGTCTCACAGAAGTGGGTAATGAACTATTCAACACACGTAATTTCACTTAACTATACTTATATTCAAGTTTTTACACTGCAGTCCAACATCCTTTATTCTGAACCAAGAAAATTGTAATATGAATAATTTTCAATTTATTCCTATTATCAAACTGAAAAGGATTGAATGCTTTATTTTCTAAATTTAAATTGATTTCTAGTACACGTTTTTTAAAGATTAATTTTCTATTTCAGAGAAAAATTATTTAGAACAGAAAGGGGTTAGCATACACCTTATTTCATTAATTAATAAACTATTTTATTCGAGCGATCATTCTTTATCAGGTAAATGATTTATTTTTTCACGGTTGAACTTTAACACTGACTCTTAAATTGAGTTAGCTAATAATTTCTATTTAAAACACTTTACAAGAAACTATGATAAAATTATTTAATGTCAATATTGACCTCGCAATTACACTACACGAAGTTAGCAATTCATTTCAATATGAAATTGTTTAATTGTGAGAGATGAAATTAATTTTTAATAGTTTTTTTATCATTCTCAATGTAGGCAAAGTATAATAAATATTGTAAACATATTTACTAAAATTATCCTATTTTTATAAATTTCGTTCAAAATAAAAATAGATGTAAACTAATTGACTTGAATTTTTCGATGATTGAATCACTATTATACGATAATTCCTCAATTAGCAAAGCCGATTATACAGTATAACAACATTGGTGGTTTTCGATCACAGCATCAGATCGTTAATTGAAGTTGCGGAACGAGAGCTTAATTACTATAGAGTAATCATCTTCTGAAGGTAAATTAAATTCTACTGCTGAAGGAAAATCTTTCCCCATATTAAATTTGACCCATGATGAATACCACAGACAAGGTCACTCTATCACTATCTTTTCCTCTCCACCCACTCGACTGCATAATTTACAGTTAATTATTGTGATTGGCATTATCTAACACACTTGTCAGCTCAACAAAAATAGAAACGATCACTGTTGACACATTACTTTACACTGACATTTATATTAAATTATTTACCTAACATCTAAATACTGATATTTAAAAAAACATCTAATCAGACGGTTTCCGGTTCCACTGTCTACATTTGAATAGTAATTGAATGTATGTTTAATCAAATATTTAGAAAATGTAGAAAAAAATCCATTTCCAGTTTCAGTTTAAAATCAGAACTTTTTTGTTATTTTTTAAAATAACTACTAATTTTCAGTATACATATTGAATATTATATTTAACTGAATATTTAAGTAAAGATGTAATTTAATGTTTAATTTAATTTACGAGTTATTCAATTAGGACTACAACACTTGATTAATATTTTCGCAAATGAATAAATAGTTTGCTAACACCATTCACAGCAATGAATTTCTTCTTCGTCAAGGCAACACATGCTTTATCAGACGAACAACAATTCCCTCGCGGTCGCAAACCACAACTGGAACTGCGCCGGTGATAATAACACATTTTATTAAGCCCGAACCTACGTTTCTCACCAAGAAGACAATATACTTAAGGGTATTAGATCCAAGTCCCAAACTAAAATTCAAGTTCTTCATATTACTTAAAAAATATAATAACTAAATATTTTTTTATGCAGCAGTAGTACTCATTTTGTAAATAGAAGTATGCATATAGAGTGAAAAAATGTATTATTTTAATATTTTTTATGTAAAATGCAACTATTGAATTTTGGGAACAGAACATGAATCCAAAACCCTTAAATAGATTCTTACTGTTTACAAATTCACATAAAATTTTAAAACCATGAATGTTTTAAATATTTTTCACTTTAAGAATTGTTTCTAACAAACCACTTATCGATAATAACACTTCTAGATATAATGTAAACACGTTTGCTGGTTTGCTACGTATTGTTTTTCTTTGTGTTAATTTTTTTTCTAGACTTTTTCTTTCTAGAATTATTTATAAATAAACTATTTGTGTTTTAAATAAATAATTTAGAAACTTAACTATTATGGAGATTATTTTTCACCAACAAATTTGGTTTTGTTATAACAAAAAAAAAAAAAACTTCAAGCTCGCTTTGTTTGCAATGCGAGTTTTATTAGCTCGTTGACCTCATTTAAGATAGTGAAGGTAACCCGTATCTACTGCACACTATTACAAGAAAATACTTGTAAATTTAAGCTATATCGCTGACTAAAAACTGCAAAGAACAGTTTTATTTACCTATTAAAATACTTGCAAAAAATACTTCAAACTTATTATAATATCTAAATATTGTGACTTTCTAATTTCTTTTATCTAGAATGTAAATAAGGAAATAAAATTTATAAAGACAGTATTTAACGATTGAGAGTTCAGTTTATTGTTACTCATTCTGACTATACACTTTTAAAAGTTTTGTGAAAGAAACTTTAACCATGTTAACATGTAGTAAAATAACTTTTTTTAATTCAAACATCTTTAGCGATGTCACTTTACATATCGAGTAACAAACTCTCAATTATTTTTCTTAGTTCTGACAATGAATATTGCAAATCAAGAAATCAAACAAAGAACATAATTTATTACTAAAAGTTAACTTATTATCCTTCGGTAGATTTAATCTGATCATCATATCACTTAGAAAACACAGGTATTTAATTATTACCCATTAGTCTCATTTCTATTTCAAAAACAGAATTTTCTGTAACAAAACCTTTCACCTTGAATTAAAGGTGTGTTTTTTTCGTGATATGCTTCGTCAGTGGAAAAAACTATGGTCATGTCGAAACAATTATTCCTATCATAAATTCTGTAGAAGCGTACGATTTTTTAAACATTTCTCGTAAAATTATAACATCAGTAACAACACTTTGGACTTTGTACAAAATAAGCCGTGCGCCTCATAAATCCTAAAGAACAGAGTTTAAAGACTGTACAGTTTAGGGGTAAAAATACACTGACCTGACCACTGTTCTTCCACATTAGATAAATTTTATCACGATCCCATTTATCTAATACAAATTTTTGCCACCTGAAGTGACGATACACCAAATAAAAGAGGACGGACTTGAGCGAAAATCACTATCATGTGAGTTCCGTGTATTCGGTAAATCCGTGATTCGGTGGCCCCAGGAGAAGAACGCCCACACTTTGATCCCTCGAGGCTGTTACAATATCTATTCCTTTATTAAGGAGTGTGTATAATTACATTTTTAAAAAGAGTTGTAAATATTGAAGCTTTATCCTTATATTAAACATGAAATATTTTGTTAAAAGGATACATTCATCATATGGAGAAACATCGACGTCTTGAATGTCTCCTTTATGACGATAAACCTCACCAAGATATTCATGATGATCAGGATATCTTCTGTATCGTCTCAGAATTCCTCCATCACAAACAGAGTAAAGTGTGCTTCCATTGGAAGTATATCTCAGTTTCCAAACTGGAGATTCTTTCTGTTCTTTAAGATGTTCCTGAATTCCAGTGTCCGGCACGTAAGCTGAGATCAAATCTCCGCCGCTCATGATCAAACCTATCAATTGAAACATTTCCTTACATTCCTTAAGACAGAACATAAATATTACTCAATTATTCAATTTAATTAGAACAGTTTTAATTGGCATTTTCATAACATGAGTATTTTTTATTTATTGAAACAAAGTCTTACTGTAAAATCCATCTTCGGAGCTTCTTGTAAAGGGTTCAGGAGTAACACAAACTGTATTAACAGTGTGTCCAGTTTGGAAAGCGTGTAGGACCCGACCATCAGGTGAAGATACTTTGCATGTCCCATCAGATCCTCCTGTGAGAATCGAATTTTGCCATGGCCAGGTTGAAGGTAAGAAGCAGATGTCTCTTATAACGGATCCATGCAACTAAACGAAATCAGGTTCAGTGATTACGACTACAATAAAACAAATGTTGCGTTACTTAAAGACAGTCTGGAGTTATTATATTGGCAAACTTTTTCTATAAATGCCCATAAATTAAAATATTATATAAACAAGTATACATTTCTGTTTGGAATATCGTTTTATCGAACAAAAAGAGGAATGAAACTCACATCATAGACGAAATCTAAAGGCAGTGGCATTCGAAGATCCACAAGAGTAAGACCTTTTCCATTGACTGTGACAGAAATTGCTAAGTTTGGTCCCGAAGGATCTGTCGCTAGTCCAGTTCGGTTTCCATTTCCACTGAATGCGCAATTATCATAAGCCAAAAGTTGTTCTCCCCTTTCGACATCCACAACCACTAATCTCCTCGCATTAGTAGCTGCTAAAATCTGAAATAATTAAAATAAGTTTGACGAATGTAAATTCTAATCTAAACTGAAAATTATAATTCCAAATTCTATACTTCTAAATTAAACCTCCTTTTATATTATTAATTCAGAATGATACAACCAAAGGGAATATAATTCTAATCGCAAATTGTTCATTTTACTGATTTTACTAGACTAGAAGAGCGCCTACAGTGTGAAAAAGTATTTAATTTAAGATTTTTTAAGATTAAATTCTTTTGAATAATAATGTATCTTTTTTGACTAAATGATGGATTTAAGACATGGGCATACCCTTGAACCATCTGAAGTGAATCTGACAGCATTGACATTTTGTGCTTGGGTCATTGTTGTTATTTGATAGCACATGAGTAATTCCATGCGAAGAGCAGAATAGAGATTGACTTTGCCATCGTAACCTCCAGAACAAAATAAATACCGGTCCTACAACGATAAACATTTAATATAAATTTCGTTAATCAAAGTATCGTTCTTTAAAATGTATAAACTAGATACTAAAAGACTGTCTTTTCTAACGTAAGCTTAGGCTTTAGAATTATTGTAGAAATGTAAGAGAGGAAGGTGAAGCAATTCATTTTCTATGGAATAATTGCAATAACAAAAGAGTAGTGACATAATACCCGTGGACTAAATGCAACGCCTCTCACTCTTCCCTGGTGAAATTTTAGGAATTTTGGAGTGCCTTCTTGTTGCATTTCGAAGAACAGTTAAAATATTTTCACTTGACTCAATTTCTCAATTACT